>BPLR01016870.1:0-77907 GCA_021605095.1 Caerostris extrusa
TTTGAATGCAATTAAAACTGGCAAATGCATTACGTATGATTAAGGAAAGATCGTACAAGAAGAACAAATAATTTAAATTGACTTTTTTCGCTCTGTCATCAGAAATTACACTGTTCTTGTTTCGCAAGATATTATTATTCCATAATTACAGCTCGAAAAAAGGAAAACGCATTAGTTTTATCTTATTAAAAACAAAAACACAACTTTGTTGCAAATAATATTATGCATCTCATAATGAATGGACGTCATCTTTAATAATAATTATGGATTATTATAATTGTGATATATATATAGCTTTAAAAGTTTAAAAATTACTCACATAATTCAAAATATACTGTCGAATCTGACAAAAATAAAAAATGTTGCACTAGTGCGCCATCACTGTTTCTCTAATATAGAGTATTTAAGATATTAGAGAGTTTTTGCATAACGTTTTTTTATCGTCCAATATTTTTTCTTCCTAGCGCGCATGCTCATAAGAAACGTTATACCTATTGCGCATGCGTATCTGTAATACTACACTACTGAGCTATTCCTATGAGCATGTGAGCTAGGAAGAAAAATATGGGACGATAAAAAACGTTATGCAAAAACTCTCTAATAACTCATGTTTGATCCACTTATGATAAGCACGTAAGATAATCCACTTATGTGTGATTTGCTATTTTAGTGTTTTTCTTGTACGTATTTTTCTTATTTGTTTTTTTTCTTGTTTTATCTTGATTTTATAAATCTATTCTTCTCTTTTTACTCATATTATATACGTCTAATTTATTTATTTATAGAATTACATATTTCCCTTTGTAAAAAAAAAAAAAAAGAAAAGAAAACCATTTCCTTTTGTTTTTCGTTAAAATCTAATTCTTTTATTTATTTGCGTCCTTAGTACAAATTAAGCAGAAAATTAAAAATTCTGCGACAATTTCAAATGCAATAATTATTTTTTAAATAACCCCGACTCGTGGCTCAGCGGCAAAGCGCGCCGCTGGTGAGTATTAGGGCTACTACTCTACTACTATACCATACCACATTCCTGAGCCTAGAACTGAGTTACTCCTATACAGTTTGGGAATGATGTGGGTGAGAAGTCTGACTGGCCTCTGTGACGCTCTCTACAGTCATATGAGACTGGGATTTACGGCTTAAAGTGGATTCAGAGCCACTATAAACATACATGATAACTGCCGGGTCACGAACCCGAAACTGTGTGTGACACCGCCAGGACAGAGCTCCAGAGCGCTAGACACTCGGTCATCCAGGCTCCAAGCGTTAGGGCCAAGGTTTAATCCGCTGGCGGCATTGTTATATACACTGTTTCAAAAACGAGGAGTGTCGATGGTTCTGTGATGTTCAGATTGTTCGAGCATATCCACCGAGTCGAAACTAAGTCAGACTTCTATCTATGGGTGCTCCATCAAAACAAAAGCTGCCCCCTTTTCTCCATACATGAAAAATTACTCATAGGATGTCCGGTTCAGCATTGCAGGACACTAGGATTATAAATTAGACACAATAGGATGTCTAGGTGAGGAAAGAGTAGACACAACAATTTATTAAATAATGAGCTTGTAATAGTCCATATGTGTAAACTGAGTTTAAAATCAATTTTTAAGTTGCAATTGTAGAATTTTTATAATGGACTAAAAATCAAAATAATTTAAATGCATCTATAATTAGGTTTTGGTTAAAAACACCTTTTTAGAAGTAATTTAGAAGACAATAAATTAAATGCATGTATCCGAAAGTATAACAATTTCAAGAAAACTTCAAAAATTACTACAATTTCTATTTGCTTAAAACAAGTACTCGGATAACCTTATAAATTTCCTGTCGTAAAGGAAGTAAAATACAATTTTTAAAGAAATCTCAAATTAAATCTCACACGAAGAAACAATTAAATAGTTTTTTAGATGAGATTTTGCGTCATCATACGAGAAGTACCCTTGAAAAATTACAATGAAGAAGAAGAATATTTCAGTTTTTAATCTTTTGATGACCTCGTTTGGTTTTCTCTTAATAATATCAAATTTTCTTTATTCAGTTTCGACTTTTAAATAAGCTTTTAGCAGTCGAGCATCTAAATCTTCATAGATTCAATAAATCAAATTATTATTAAAAAATAAATTTATTTTATCATTAATAATAAGCAAATAAGAGGAAAACTTAGAAAATGGAACTCGTATTAAGATTTCTCAAATAATTGATTTCTTTCATCTGTATCAGGAAATTATGAATTAGTAGTAGTAAGAATTAATAGCTCTAAGTAAGTAAGAATTAGTAGTAATATGTAAAATTAATAGCTCTAAGTAAGTAAAAATTAGTAGCTTTAAATAAGTAAGAGTAGTAGTAGGTAAAAATTAATAGCTCTCAGTAAGAGTTAGTAGTAGTAAGTAAAAATTAATAGCTCTAAGTAAGTAAAAATTACTAGTAGTAAGTAAGTAGTAAGAATTAGTAGCTGTAAGTAAAAAATTACTAGTAGTAAGTAAAAATTAATAGCTCTAAGTAAGTAAGAATTACTAGTAGTAAGTAAGAATTAGTAGCTCAAAGTCAAAGTAAGAAGTTGTAGCGCTAAGTAAGTAAGAATTAGTAGTAATAAGTAGAATTAATAGACCTAAGTAAGTAAGAATTAGTAGCAAAAAGGAGGAATTAATAGACCTAAGTAAGTAAGAATTACTAGTAGCTATAAGTAAGTAAGAATTAGTATTAGTAAGTAAAAATTATTAGCATTAAGTAACAAGTAAATAAGAATTCTTAGTTTTTTTCCCTTGCTCTTAAACAACTTTATCACTATTGCTTGAATTTATAAAACTAAGTAAAGCGAAAAGCATATATCTTAACAGAAAACAGATAATTGATAGAAAATTCTATTCTATTTCACTATTGTTGGTGTTTGATTTTTCTTGTTTGCAATTTTCTTGAAATAAATATGAGTATTAGGTACAAATTCCCTATTTAAAACCTTTTCCACTTTTTATAGAAAAAAATACTGCAGTCAGAAACACATATTTTATTCTTATTCGGTGTCCTTCAAACTTCATGAAACGAATTTCACTTTCTGCCATCTCACTCAAAGTTTATTCTCCAAATGAATCATCACGAAAATTAAGTTATTCGGGAGATCTTACGTAAGCCAAGAGTCCGTGACGCGAGCTATTCCAATTTCTTATTATTTAGTTAACAATATCACTTGACTTAACTTTCATTTTATTGAACCAATTTCGAGTCGGCCACAATGTCCCATATAAATTTCACCCAAGTCTAACCGTTAGACGAAAAATTCCTCCAGTTCATTTTTTTTTTTTTTTTTTTTTTGCTTATTTTCCCTTCTTTTTGAGTTATTATGGCGTGCATCCCGAACAGATTGCAGATGGTAAGTACCCAAAAGAAAAAAAAAAGACATATTATAAGCTCTTTACACGTAAACGCATCACTGCTTGGCGCTGACCATTGAGAGTTCATAAGCCACGACTTATCTCAAATCCAAGGATACGTTTCAAGGTTAGTCTGTAGTTATTATTAAGGAGTTGGTCTAGAAAGTGCAATTACTGTATTGTTCTTGGTGCTCGTCGATGTCTATCGAATTCGACATTGTCCGTCGACCGGAAAGGGGTGCTTATCTTTCTGTTGTTAAAATGATTTTACGGCGAGTAGGTAACGGTGGTTTTAGGGTACCGGTAACAAGACCATATTGACTTATTTTCCAGTAGAGATCTTGCAGACGTTTCCTCTCGAGGAGGATGTTGGAATGTCGTCATGTGACAGAACAAAGGAAAAGTCGCCTCAATTTTAATGTCTGCGGTATTTTTATGGAGGTTTTTTTTTCTTCAGACTGTCGTATTATTGCTTCTTTTTATATTTCTCAATTTTATGCAATTGATAAAAGAAGGCAAAACAATAAAATTAAGTTTCTTCGGAGCGTCATTTATTCTAAGCATTCATCCGAATTTCCGGACTTGGTCCTTTAGATCAAATAAATAAAGCGGATAATTTTTTTTTTTAAATTCTGCGATTTATTTTATTTTTAAAGTAACCGAAAAAGTCTCGTTTTTAAAATACTTCATTTCTCAAAAATGGAAATTTAAAAAAGTGTTTTATCTTATTAAAATCTATAAGCATTTTTATTTAAAGTAACCATCAATTTTGATTTGTATAATTAAATATGTTTTTTTTTTATTTGCAATAAAGGTACTTTCTAATATGCTGCTAATTTTTTTAAATTAATAAAAGTTACATTATATCTATTAATTCCTATAAATTTACTAAAACTGTCATGAAAAGAAAGCAAGCAGATAAATTTCTATTTTAACTAATCAACTTGTTTCGTTATAAAAAACTGATTTACTGAAGAATTTTTTTTTTTCCATATCCCACTTGGTAGACAGCAACACCTAGACCACATCTATGAACCCGTGTGGTCTCATGGAAGGAAGGAAAGGGGGGGGACAGCTGCTGTTATGATGAGCACCCGCAAGTAGACGTCTGACTTGGTTCCGTGACGCTGAAGAAGGAGGGCAGTGTCTTCTGGGAGAACTTTTAGGTGGGGACTAGAGCATTTGTGTATCGTATGGGGGGGGACCCGGAATACTCTCACCAGGTAGTCCGACGAACGGGACAAGTTGCTGAACATCACAAACGCCATCCATGCTCCTTTTTTGAAACAGTGTTTACAACAAAGCCGCCAATAGATTGAACCTCCGCCCTACTATTCACCAGCAGAGCGCGTAGCCACGAGTCGGGCACTGAAGAAGTTGGTTACGTTATTTTAATTAATTGGATTGAAATTAGTTTTTTTTTTTTCAGTTCTGATTGATCAATAGCCGGGAACTAATAATGTCATAAGGTTTTATCTATAAAAATATTTAAAATTAATATCCATTTCGTAACTTCTCGTTTAACTTGTGTTAGCCATTGGATCAAGGTATTAAAATTGTAATTAATACATGCCATTTCATGTTTTACAATCAAGCCAAGATCAAATATGATACATTAATTTCTTTTCATAACATTGACAATAATTAATAATTAAATTATTACAAATGAATAATTTAATTATTAATTCCTAATCAAAAACAATGAAATATACTAAATAATCACTCTTAATACTTTATAAAGAAACTTGTATTTTAAGAAATGTATGCATATACATGAATATCTATTTTAAATCAACTTCCCTGTAAGTAACCTTAACCCATCTTTCAATAGATAATTAAAACAAATTCTCTGAATATTCTACAAAAAAAAAAAAAAACATTATGCTTTTGAAGGAATTTCAGCTTGAATAAAACAGCACACACCTAAGTGAAGAAGCTTGATTATAATGTGTATTACTAATTGTATTTTTGATATTTCATGTTGGAAAATAAAAAAATACAATTTAACAAAGAACATCGAGTTTCCAACTTAAAAGGTTAATAGTGATGTGCTAAGGTGTTGAAAGAATAAAATAGGTTTTTGTTCTATCCATAAATACCTATTAGCAATAAATTTCTCACCATATCCATAAACTCATTGAATTCAGTAGTTTTATTGTGAAGCTATTCCCACGCTCAGTTTTCTTAGAATATGTCTTGACTGTATACCAATTATTGAATGCATTTATTTGGTGAATCACAAAAACAAAAGAAGAAACAATTAAAACTGCGCGTGGAAAAAAACGATACACCATTACAGATCCAAACCAAAAAGGATTTACATTTAAATAGTTGCAGATTATGGATATAGAGTTACTTCGGTAAAATCATTTAGGGCTTTTTAGATTTAGATTTTCCTACAGGAATCTATTTAAAGGTTAAACCGTGGGTATCACAGGTGAATAAAAGGGTCGTAAACAAACGACAATCCATGTCATTTGCTTTCGAAATACCAGGTTTTAGATTCTCGCATTATTTCACACCACGCAAAATATGACTTTTTTTCCTGCTTTGAACAGTTATCTATGCAGTCAGAGGGCACAATCCACATCCAAAAAGCAAAAACCGGTATCAATTGAAGCACAAGTAGCTTTATTTTTATGTCGTTCTGTAACACAATTTGGTATTCAAATTCATTCTTTGGAGGAGGAAGTTCGAGTAAGTGACAGAAAAGAAATCACTAGTTCCTCCTTTTCTGAGGCAGGTAAACACTCCACCCTTATAGAGAGCGTTTTTACAGTTATTTGTCACGAAATACTTAAAACCCGCAATGTTCGTTTGAGATTCTGACCTTTGAACGCCAACTCAGATCATTGCATTTTTAGCAAAGTCTTGAATTTGATCAGCATAGTTTGGATATTTGTTAGTGGTTCGGAATCCATGTTAAACTGCTGGTCCCGGTCTATTAGATAAAAGTGTTCATAAAATAACCATAGAGCGCAAACTAAACAAGTTTAGTTGAAAATACACTTTATATAGTGGGAAAATTAATACTGCAGAATAAATATCTCAATTTAAACTGAAACATAATTTTTAAAAACATCCAAAGACATTAATGAAATAGATTCTTATTTGAAAAAAAGGAGAAAACCGCACCTTAGCTGCTTGTTTTAGTTTCTTAATAAAATTGGGGGAAAGAAATTAAGAAATTCTATAAGACAAATTAAAAAGTGTGATTCACAAAAATCGTTTCTAATGGACATCCTTTTAATGAAAAATTATTTCACTGTTAAGAAAATACATTTTACTGAACTAAAATCAAATATAGGGGCCTGATGGTCGATGACTCGTGAAGTCACAGGTTTCGAGTTCATTCCCCAGCGATGCCATGGATGTTTGTAGTGGTACGTAATCCGTTTTAAACCGTAGATCCAGGTTTAATATGACTGCTAGGCATAGGAATGACAATCCTACCCTGTAAAACGAAAAACATCTCATGTTTCGTTTCCACCAGTAGGCAAACGGTCTTGACCCACCATAGAACTGTTGCGCCAATGATAATGTTGATGAAAATCAAGTGTATTAAAAATATCTATATGAAAGGTTTCTTTTCAGAGCTCTTTAATAATAAAATACACGTTCATAAATGATTGCTCCTTTTTAATTATTTTTTAAAAAACATTTTTAATATGAATAGTTAAACATCTATTTTACACGTCATTTAAATTTTTTCAAGTTTGAAAGAGGCATAACGCATTAAATATTTAAAAATTTTTAAATATGAAATTTAATTGCTATTGAATATCGAAGCTAATTTCTAACTTTCAGTTAATTTATTTTTCAAATAGAGTCCTACTTCGTTCAAAAAAACTAAAATAAATTTGATTTGTCTGAAAATTTTAATTTCTAAAAAATGGTAGTAGTAAAACCTAGTATTTATAGAAAACGCTAATAAATAACAGGTAAGAATATAAAGCTTAATAGCTTAAATATTTTAATAATAAAAGCTTAATAGCTTATATAGCTTAAATAATATTTCTATTCTTAAATTTTTGGGTACTGTCTGTACTGTTTCTTTAAGTAACAATTACAGCGAAAGCAATACTAATGTAAGAAGTTTCGGGTTCGAGTCCCGGCGGGGCCATGGATGTTTGTAGTGGTTCGAAAACCCCTTTAAAACGTAGGTCCCGGTCTAATATGATCGTAGAGCGTTGCCCCCTGGGTAATGCAAAGTGAGTAACGTCTGTGCAGCGCTTGCCTTAAGGCATCCAAGACCAAGCTGTCTAAGTGTTTGCCAGCTGCATTAGAAAGGAAAATATACTAATGTAAGAGAATAGTATATTTTACTTTTAAGTAGTATGAAAATACAAGTTCCTTATTTAAATCTTCAAGCAAGAATACCTTATATAAATTTTTATGTATATTGTACTTTATATAAATTTTTATATATCATCATCATCATCATCATCATTGGCGCAACAGCCCCATAGGTGAATGAAGGCCTTCTGCCTAGTGGCTGATTTCAAGACAGGAGATGTTTTCTTTTTAAGGGGGTAGGGTTACCAGCTCTACGCCCAACTCTCTACAGTCATGTTAGACTGGGGCCTACAATTTAAAGTGGATTCCGAACCACTGCAAACATCCATGCCACCGACGGGACTCGAACCCTGTGGTACCGAGAGCCAGAGCGCTAGTTAATCGGCCATTCAGGTATGTACTTAATGTTACCTAATGTATATTTTTATTCACAATATTTAGGCGAAGCAAAATATATTGAAGTAGTTAAACTGTAAAGCGTTTCTATAGTGCCAAATAAAATGCAAATCGAAGAAAAAAAATTTTGAATTTTTCAGATAAAAATCTTCTCTTAATACCGTAAATGAAAGTGCAAAAGAGTCATCACATTATAAAAATTAAAGTATTGTATTTCTCAAAAGTTTTAATGGTTATTATATCTATATTACACAATGATATACGCCGAAGACCATCTTTCATAATAATTTGCGAGAAAAATAAAATTACAAACATAACTTTTAAGAATAATGGTTCAGTGGTAATCATACATCATTAGTGTATATCTTTTCTTCTCACTAAAGCGACTGATTGAGTTAGAGAAGATAATTAGTTTAATAACTGGTTGGTCGTGAAAATTACATCGTTAACCTACATCGAAGCAGCATTTTAGATTTTAGGAAAGCCCATTAGATAAATTCATTATCTCATAAATCAAGTTCTACTTTTTTATTTCTGAAGAAAAATGTTTAAATTTCTACAAATTTTTTTCGGTTGAATTTCCTGGTTGAATTTTTAAAAAATGCAAGTAGCATCTACAAAAATTATTATTATGGATATTTTTGTGCCTTTTTTTTGGTATGAGAACTCTTGATAAAAAGCATGAAATGGAAGAATATATATATTTTTAAATAAATACATACATAAATAATGTTAAACATCAATTATGCACAATCCATATACACCAGTTAGTCACGACAGTAAATATGTAATTAATTTCATATTATAAAGTTTAAAATGTTCACATAAAAAATATGACATATATTTCGTTAGAAGTTATTTATAGTTTTGGAATTAAGGTTTAAAAAGAATGGAAAATTAACATAATTTTAATTTCAATTACAACTTGCAAGCTCATTTTATTATCTATGTGTAGAAATTATCACTACAAAAGTATGCATGAATCTGAGAAAAAAACTAATCACAGCTCTTAGTGCATTTTTTATACTTACAGTTTTGAAAGTTTTACGATATTTTTCCCACTGTTGGGAATGAAAGATGTTTAAGACTTATCAAAAATAATAATAAATAAATAAATAATTAAATAAAATAGGAAAAAACTTTCCCGTGACCTGCAGGATTAAATTATAAAATTGAACATAAAGAGTAAATTTGAATGTTAAAATCCTCTGTTAATAAATTTTCACTACTCAAAACAAAACAAACGTTGAGCTACATTGCATATTCACGAAGGAGAATAAATCCGGATTGCTGTGAGAAAAGTTAATAAAATTTAACATAAAGAATAAGTTTGGATGTTAAAATCCTTGGTAAAAGTTTTAACACGATGAAGAATATTATAGAAAATTTTCATGCTGACAATAGTACTCAAAAGAGAGAAAACATTGAGCCCCATTACATAATCACGAAAGAGAATAAATCCGGCTTACTGTGAAAAAGGAAAGAAAACTCAAAGATTAATTCCACATATTTGAAATCTGGCAAGTCATGTAATCTTGAGACAATTCGCAGTGTTATATAAAAGCAGAATATCAGTGATATATTATGCAAAGAAAATCATTTGTAAACATCAAAGAAATTTTGCAAAAGAATACGAAAATCAAAGTTTGAGAAAATTAAATGCAGAGCTCGAAACCGAAGAATTTTAAAAATGTAAAACAAGGTAGTAGTTCGATTTTTGTTTAGGATAATTCAGTAATCATCCATAAAGTGACGAATCAATACTGAATATTTTAAAGGTAATTTGCGTCAAAGCTTCTCTAAATTAGGGTTATAGAGATCAGTTATCTTTGGCTTAATGATCAACAAGTTAATGATCCAAAATAACCCCTCAAGTTGTGCAAGAATAGCTATGCTACAGTGTTCTGTCCGATAACCGCTCAAAACCTTCCCCAATCACTAGATGATAATCCAATTGAACACTTGTAGGACTACCTGGATCAACAAATTAGATTTTACAAAAGTCTGTTTCAAAAGTGGTAGAAAATACCATTTTCTGTCAATCAAATTTTAGTGAACTCATGTCATCAAGATTTAAAAAATGATAAAAGTCAAAAGCTACCCTAGAGGAGAATATTACTTATTTTTTTTTTAACAGAAACCTATAAAAATTGTCATGTTTATTCCTGGCGTCGTCCACCCCCCTTTTTTTTTTTTTTCTCTGTATACTTATTTTTGCTATATAAATAAAATGTTATTTCAAATTTAATTCATTTGAAAATTAAATATATTTTTAAATCCCTTTTGGTTTATAAATTAAGTTATATCGCTGCTTATTTTATAAATTAGGTCTTTAATTAAAAAAAAAAAAAGAAATTTCCACCATCATAACTTTATACGATTATTTATATGATTACTTTATAACTGATTGTACATGAGAAGTAAGAAACATGTAGATAGAATATAGCATGTAATATAAGTTTAAAAATCATTTATAAAATACTTTAATTAAAGTCATCAATGTAAATGTTATTTAACGTTACGTTAGCAAAGTAATTCGTTATTTTGGGTAAAACGATATTTAGAGTAATCAATGTTAACAATGCTTTTAAAGGATACTTTATTTTAATGTAGAGCCTTAAATAAAATCAGTATCCACTTTTTATTACTAAAAGCATACCCAACCGTAAATCTATACTATTCGTAAATCAACCAACCGTATATTTTGGTCTGTCTCAAGAAAAAGCAACATGGCAATTTAATAAAAAACAACTGCAACGCCCCTGGTGTCAAAAGTGAAAGCTAACGAATTTAACTAGATAACGAAATAAAAATAAAGTAAGGTGTATAAAGATATAAAACGTCTTAAAATTATATAGAACCGACGTCAATAAAAGAGAAAAAACTCAACAATATGCAGTTAGACATTACCGAACATGAATGAATAAAAGGAGATGTGATATGTCGGGGAGAAAACCGGAAATTTTGGAAAAAAAACCTGGGAAGGGGTGTTTCATATATATATTTTTTTCATAGGTAAAATTTAAAATTTATAAAAAATATATATGTATTTGAAGTTTTAAGATAGTTTTCTAATTATGATTTCTTCGTTTGAATTTTGCTATATTTTTATCTTTTCATACTATGTGAATAGAACATATGCAATACAACAAGCATTTTATTATATGGCATAAGACATAATTAAGGTTTTTCCCAACTAAAATAAAAACTCACGTACAAAATCTTATGAATAATTACTATGAGTAGACAACTTATGACAAAACTTAATAACTTAGACAGGAATATTTTATTATCTTTCATGAAGATAGTTATTCTTACAACTAATTATGATGTTGATAAAGTTAAATGCGTTTAACTAATAATTAAGAAATAAAATTGTACACATTTTTTATAATACCTTGAGGTTGAGGCTATTTATTACAGCCTTAGTACAGTTTTCCCCAATTGAAGATTTACAGTTTTAGAGTTCCTTAGCCAATTGGAATAAAGGTATTTATTACCTCCATAATTAAGCACGCAGATGGCTCGTAGCACTGATTATTTAATTGAATTAAATCATTTTATTTCCATCCTAACCCTATTTATTAACTGTAAAGGCTCAATTTAATATGGAAATGTGGAAAAGACATGTAATATTATATGTATTTAATATTAAATAAATATATATATATAATTTAAAAACCAAAGGAGAATTGACAAGGAATAAACTAGAAATACGACAACTACTATGATCGACAGTACAGCAATCACTACATGTAACTTGTATAAAAAATCATCATAGCTTTCACAAGGCAAAGATGCTAAAACCTCTCAAAAAAAAAAGCGGGGGCAAGAAATTGTTTAACATCCGAAGCACGCATAAGCTGCAACTACGAAACTGAAAACCATTAGACGAATTCAAATATAGTAAGATTTAACGGCAAGAATTGAATTGCCACATCAATAAATAACACAAAAATTTATGTAAAATATACAAAACATAGTGTGAAATATGTTATCCAGGAAATGCTTAAAATCCCAAGGAAATTAATAAAACCAAAATAAAATATCTATAAAATACCAAATAAATTAATTATAACACTGTCAGGATAGCTTTATTAAGGAATACCCTCAGGATATTAATCTAAATTATATTTATTTATATATACATATATGTATACAAATTAAATATTTCTATAAATAATAACAAAAGTACAATTAAAATATGATATTTCAAATTATTATAATACAAGTTGAGTAAGAAACAAATTACTTTTAATTTATTTTTAAGATAATTTAAATTGAAAATTAGAAGTTATTCTATACATTTTTTGATACATAATATACTGTGAGAGCTGTAATTAAGCTAAAAAAGAAAATTTTATGAAACATAACGTGTATATATCTGTGAACTGCAACTAATTATTAACAAAATATTAAATTCATATTTCAATATTATAATTTTTCATGCTAACCATCACTTTAAAATTTTATCTAATTATGATAAACGCGTACAATTGTATTAAATTGTATTTGAGAGCTAAAATTGGATGGAGGGACAAGCAAAAAAACGCATGAAAGAATCCATCATTTTTTTACAAAAAGGAGGACTCAGCTGTCCTCCCAGCTCTTGGTTCCTCTAAATTCAATTATTATATGTTTATATTACTCAAAAATTAATTTTATAATAAAAATAAATTATAAAATATTTAAAATTAACTTTTCCCAAAATTTCCGGAAGAAACTGTTTTCTTCCACCACTTCAAAATTTCCATATCGCTGCACTTAATTGAAACATAAACTATTTAAGACTAAATGTTGTCCTATAAATTACATCATTATAAGTTTCTGTCCCTAGCTTCTTAAGTTAATACGGCTTTTGAATCATCTTCACCTTCATTCAGAATCATACAACAACATTGATTGGCTTGTCGCTCTACGGTCATTTTGTATACAATTTAGGCTAATTAGACCAGGACCTACAGTTTAACGTGGATTCTGAACCATTAATACCCATCCATGCCCCTGCCAGGATTCGAACCTGAAGGTTGTGGTAACAAAGACCACAGTGCTAGCCAATTGGCCATCATGACGCTGCAACTACGTTGAAACGCAGTAAGACATTTCAGTTATGTTGACATTTACTTGATTATTTATAGTGGTTTTTGTGTGTTGTTTTTCTTAGAGGCAATTCTATATAATTCGTTGGTTCTCTACAACTTGCAATTTACATTCAGTCAGTAACTTCTTTTTTTCAAGATTACCGATTTTAATATTAGCTAATTGTAACTTATATATTGTTCATATTGTCATCTCTATCTTATTGTATAATTTTTGACTAAAAGAATTTGTGATTTTAGTGCAAGAGTAAAAAAAAAAAAGCTATTTTTAAGAAGGTAAAACATTTAGATTATGAAATTACCGAGTATGAACTATTCCATGACACAAAACATCAATTCTATGCAAAAATGAAGCTCATAAAATGATGATTCAAGTTCCTTTTGTAAGACACAGTTGTACGTCCACATGGCACAAACAAACCGCCCTTAATGACTAATACTTTCCACTCGTTGCATTATATAGGTGACCTTTTTCGAATTGCTTTGGGCTGACAATAGGATAACCCACGTATAATTGAAATGGGTAAGCAGAAAGAACTGTTTCCTGTCAAAGACGAAAATAACATAACAAGCAATGCAACAAAATCGTAATAACTTTAACATAATCCTGGAGTGACCACAGCATATGCACTTATTCTATAAAAGGTATCTTACCCCGAAACAAAAATAGAAATTTCTTTCTTCAGATGATGTAAAAAAAAAAAAAAAAAAAACTTATTTTTCACTTAACACTTCTTTGAGAATAGTGTCGAAAACATAAAAATGGAGGATAAAGTGTAATGGCTTGTTATTTATTCGTAGTAAATGGTAATGAGAAATTCCGCATTATGTTATAAAAACCGAACACTATAAAGGGAAAAGTTGAAAAAAAATATACTATTGGAAAGACCTCTAACTTTTAAATTCGACACTTTGTGCTTTAACCAGGTTAAAAGAATAAAACCGATTTAAAAGTCAATAACTTCAACATTGTATAAAAGGATAAAATAGATACACTATGATGAATAAGCTACAAAATGTCCAATATTTATAAAAATCAAAGGTCTAATCTTGTTCCTTCACAGAAATATTATTAAGATAATGAGAAAATA
Source organism: Caerostris extrusa (assembly GCA_021605095.1). Taxonomy (NCBI): domain Eukaryota; kingdom Metazoa; phylum Arthropoda; class Arachnida; order Araneae; family Araneidae; genus Caerostris; species Caerostris extrusa. The sequence continues at coordinate 14,254 of BPLR01016870.1, forward strand.
ATAGTTTAAAGAATAAAGATTGGAATGCATAATGTATAAATGATAGACTTATTTAACGAATTATTTGTTATGTGGTACATCTGTAGACCTTGTGTTTTCCTTTATGCATACCTCATGACGGGTGATGTTGGTAAGACTTCTAAAAAGGTAACTTCCTGGTAGTTGGATCTTATATGCGAGAAAACCTCAGCAAACCTCATCAGGGAAGATACGAGACGCTTATACATGTTGTTATAATCACCATCGAGTCTTCGCGTTTCTGAATATTAAACGATATTAAAAAATAACTATTTTTAATTCAATTGCTGTATATTCTTCATGTAGTACGATAATAACTGTTCTGTTGACATTTACTGTACGGAGAAATATTTCAGATTCAACACGATGGGAAGAGTTTTGTGTGTGACTCATCCTCAATGTCCTGCAGCGCGGACGGACATCCAATGAGTAGTCTACTCATGAATGGAGGTAAAGGGCAGCTTCTCTTGCGATGGAGCACCCGTAGGTGAAGTCTGACTTGGCTCCGTGTTGCTGAAGACGGATTATGAGATTTTTCTTTTTAAGGGGCAGGCTTGTCAGCCCTACGCCTAGCTCTCTACAGTCATATTAGACTGGGATCTACGGCTTAAGGTGGATTCGAACCACTACAAACATCCATAACACCGCCTGGACTCGAATCTTATGACACTAAGCCCCAGAACGCTAGTTACAGGGCCATCAGGGCCCCAGTGAAGTGTTGTTGCTTATATCACTGATTTTTGCATCCCTAGAATATATATTCCTTTATTTTTAATTTTTTATTATAATTAAAGTGAGGGTTATAGCAACAAACGAAAAGTACAATTACGGCTTTTTGATACCTAAATCGCCTTTTGAAAAAAAATATACACACACTAACACTAAAAGAAAATTTATTATTGCTATTATTATTATTGTTTTGAAGTAATGCCTATGAGATGAAATCGAAAAATCGTTGAGCTAAATATTAACAGCAAGTATATCATATACTTGCTGGAATTTTATTTTTTAAGAAAAAGAAATTATATAAATCAAGACTTATCTATTTTAAAGACCACATACGTTTCTAATTTTATTGAGAAAAGTAAAATGCAATTTAAATATTTACATTCAAGAAACTACTCCCTCAATCAACAAGAGAACATAGCGGTTGTTGTCGTTAGATAATGTACTAAAACGGGCGTGACTATTTCACTAGATTGAATAATTGATTAGAGTGCCAGTACAAAATGTTTTTCTACTTAGTTTAAAGGAATTTAGTGTGACAGAATGGTCAGGAGCGAAAAATAATAATAAATTCAGCAGCAATATTGAAAAAAATGAATCGTTAAAAAGTAATTAAATAAAATCAAGAATAAAAAAAAAGTAAAAAACAAAAGTAGCATAGAGATCATTGTATACAAATATCTAACACTTAGTCTTGATTTCATCTGGTTCAAAGTGAATATGGCGAATTCATATTCATGATATCAGAAAGGAGGGTCAGGAAGCAGTGACGATGGGGTTGGAAATAAAGGAATAATAACCAATAAAAGGAACTGTCCTCGGGCACTGTTGAGAAACCTGGAGGTATGAAACACGATCTTGGATTTGGTAAAAGTTTGGAGTGAAAAAGTCTCTTCATTTGCAAGGAAGATTTATTGGTACCATTGACTTGTTTTTATGTTTTTTGTGTGCACTTGCTTGCTGAAGATAGAATTAAAAAAATTGTCTTCCTAGAAGAAATTTTTGATGACATTCTGACATTCAAGTTTGTCCTGACTGTTGCTATGGCGGCATTACAGGTAGGAACTATTTAGTTGTAGGTTATGAAATTTTCTTTTTGGTGTGTAATACTCGTAAAGAATTTCCTTGATAAATTTTAATATGTTCATCTATTGGGTAAATTTTAGGTCCCTTTGGATAACTGAAATAAGGACATACCAGGGAACCTGTGATGACTCTAAGAAATTTATTTCGTAATATTTGAATTTTATTCCTATTTGTCTTGGAGGCTAGACCCAAGATAGATAAGGCATACAATGACAGGATGGAAAGAAGTGCATGTTTGAAGAGGAGAGTTTTAATTTGGAGTGATAATTTACAATGTTTCCTGATGACGGGAGAATTAGCTGTAGTTTGCCTCAGTACTTTTTATGATTTCTGAAGAGTTTTTTTTTTTTTTTTTTTGTGAATTATGAGGTCGAGATATTTGACTGGTCAACCCAATCAATTTCTTCATCAAAAAGTAATAATTCAACATAAGGTATCCTTTGCGGCATATAACTGCTGGATTTGCCTCCAGATAAAATTTTTGAGGTTTAATTGTCCAGCTGTATGGTTTGGCTTGGTTTGGTTTGTCCCTCTACTGTCATTTTGCGTACTAGTTAGGTTACTTAGACCAGGACTTACAGTTTAACGTTGATTCTGATTCCGTTGATTCTGAACACACATTTCCAGATATGAATGTTAAAAAAAAATGAGGAATATAACCTTTGAATGACTTTTGCTCTTCATTAATACAAAAGCTAAACTAAATATTAAAACATTTATTAAATCAATGTAATGTAAAGAATCTAACTTTCTATTAAACTTATTTTATACGATATTTACTTTCCTCTTGTTTATACATATCGTAGCATTTTTTTCTCACGAGAAGAGTTTTGGCATTGCATTCCCAGGAAATAGGAATGTATGCTATTTGACAAATATATAATAAACCAATCACTCAAATTTGACAGCAGACGAGCTTTACTGTGGGTAGCTATATTACATGCAATTAAGTTTTTACTTATGAGAACAGCCTGTCACTCAAATCTGATATCAAATATTCGGTATCATGTATAATGAGGAAATTAGCAAATGTCTGTGCGACCTTCAGAGGTCGAAGTAACTACAGATTGGATATGAACTATACCATGAGTTGTTTCATCGGGATTGGTGATAGACCACGAGCTGAGAAATGTCTACTTTAATGAGAAGTGAGGAAGCTGACCCCCTTTTGACGGATTGTTTTAAAAGGAGGTTTTTGGTGGAAGGAAGAGTTCTATGACGAGCGAACCAGGAGTGTTGTTTTTCATTTTTGTCTGAAAATATCCGTCCTTTTAATAAACTGTACTTGTGAATCAAATTATCTTTAATTTTCATTTTTTATAAACAGAGTTCTGTATATATATGTATATAATGCTCGTATATAAAAATTAAAGTGTTCCCATGAATCTGAAAGTGTCCCTCTTTTTATAGGTTAGGGTTATAAGCTGTTATAGGTTTAATATAGGCCGCGAAGTTACAATATGAAGAAATTGGTAGACATATAATTTACGAAGATTATTTTTTTTTAAAGTAATGTCGATATAACGAATGAAACGCTTTACACATTTTCTAGTTCACTTTTCATTTCATTCATTCATTAGCAGTTTTCAGAACCGGTGCAGAAGGCTCATGTATCATAATTTTTATTTAAGTATCTTGATGAGCTAAAAGTAAATCTCATTTTAAACGCATGATCTACTGACTACTACTAAGCTTAAGAGAAATCACCACCAATTCATTTCCAAAATAAATAAACGAATGCCGTCTTTTCATCACTTCATGCTGTATAGCCATAACACAATGAAAGTGATCTCATGCATCTCACTTAACCTTTCACATCTCGCTTTTCTAAATAAATGAATAAGCCGAAAAAAAAGAACAAAAGAAGTAAAAGAAGAAAAAATTAAGCAACAATTTTTGCCTTTCCGTTTCAGTTATAGCAATTATAGGTCTCTTCTGCAGAAGAAAGACACATGTGAAAATTACGCTTCTTGCCCCTGATCTTTGACGCTTTCGAGACTGCAACAAGGCCATGGTCAGTCTAGTGGAGGCGTTCCTCTGTGGAATTGTAGTTTTTCTTCTGACCTTCTTTTTACTTTGGGAACGACAGATACTTTAAAACCCATAAAACGCTTAGACTACTCCGAAACATTTACTACAGATCGCAGATGTAGGTATATTTAAACGCAAACCTATTTGACACCGTTTAAGATTCATCTGGTTCGTTTTCATTTGTATGCAAACAAACTGGAAGGTAAAAGGCATGGGGTTTAGAGATTGCTTGAATGGTATATTACGTCATGGTTGCAAATAAATAAAGGATGTTACTTGTTTTCCCCATCTTTTGTGGTTTTCTTTTCAAATTTATGGTGGAGGAAATAAATATGGATGTAAAGTGTTGCTTGTTAATAAATAAATAGAAAATAAATTAGAAATAAAGCATAACAAATTAAATTTTGTTTAAGTAATGAAAGCAAACAGCATTCAATGATGATAATAGAAAGATGTTTATAGTAAACTACTTATTAAAATGAGTTATAAAACAAAAACATATGATTCATTAACAAAATATGTTCTACTGGGGATTCATATAAATAATTTCGGTCAAATTTTGAAGTGCATTAATTCTTCTAAAGAATAAAATTTTATTATCTCAATTATTTTCCAGTTTTACTGCTATGAATCGTTTCCCAAAACAATTTCATTTATTTCAATGATTGAAATTAAAATTGAAATTAAATTACTATAGAAATTAAAATGAGTAATAAAGCAAAAACGTATGATTCATTAACAAAATATGTTCTATTAGTGATTCATATAAGTAATTTCGTTCAAATTTATGAAGTGCTTTAATACTTATAATAATTATAACTTCTTCTAAGAATAAAATTTTATTCGCTGAATGATTTTCTGGTTCAAATTATTTGCCCAAAACTACATTTATTTCAATGATTCCGACAGTTTATATAGAAAAAAAAATTCACTTCTCTTAGTTTTGAAAAGTAGTTTTTACCCTAAAATCATGGGTTTTTTTTCAATCATGTACAGCTATAAAGCTAACGAAATCTTTGCTCTAAAATAAAAAGCATCCTTTGAAATTTATATTCTATACCGTTAAATCAACTTTTTATCACTCTTTTCGAATAACATAAGATTGTACTTGCATAAAATCATTTTAGACGAATCATTCAAAATATGTTCAAAGGGTATTGAAAAGTTATGTTTTTTTCGTTCCTACACTTGACAAATAATAAATCAAGAATGAATAGCTGCTAGAGAAAAGTATAATTTGCTGTACAGAATCGTAACATAATAAGGATCTTACTACAAAATGTGCTTGTTTTACATTATAAATAATAAACGCACGCATGTATTAAATTACATTTCTTCTTTACTTTCCGTACGGCTAAAGAAAATCACTAAATTTTTCTACAGTTTTTCTACACTGGTTTCCAAAAAGTAAAAAAATCTATTCATTAATCTATTCATTAAAATCTAATCATCCAATTCATCTAATCTATTCATTAAAATTTAACGAAATTTTGACAAAAATATTAACGAAACAGGGCTTTACAAATTAGACTCAAAATAAAAACATTGAAATTATTTCTCTTTTGAAAATACACAAGATGAAAACATTACTAACATAACACACATAAACATAATATCTGACTTCAATCTGTGACCACTTCTAACTTTATCCCAGTACAATAGCCATTGTCCAAGCTCACAATCATGGCGTTTATTGACTGAATTGGCCGCAAAGCCCATTGCTATGTGAAAGCAGTTCGGAAAATAGAAAGAGCTGCAAGGGAGGGTTAAATGCAGCAATACGTCTCCTTAGAGCATCCCAAACATGCTGAATCGGGTTCAAGTAGGGAGAACGTGATGGCCAATGCATGAAGAACGCATATTAATTTCCTCACGAAGACAATTCTCCACAATTACCATTGTCTATCATTACCGTCTTGTAAGATGAAGCACTCAACAACTTCATCTACTTAAGGATAAACAACTGGAGCAAGAATATCGTAGCCATATAATTGACTTGAACAGTAACGGTATCTCTTGGGACTATAGATAGGACAATATGTCATACGAGAGAGATACCTGCCTACACACATACACTGGATCCACTAAATCTGTCTCTTATACATTACAAGAACTCTCCATCCGTGGGAAAGAGAGGTAAAACCTTGCTGGAGAACATTCAAAGGCTAAATGCCTCTCATTTTGGATGCTGTGTGGGAGAAAACACAGAAAACTCCCTCTAGGCAGAATGTCTCTTGATGAGAAACCCTTATACAGGTTCCGTTAACCAGCCCTCGTTTCTAAAGACAATGATAATCTAGTCGCAAAAGTATTCGAGCCTGTGGCTTTCTATATGCTAACTGAACGTGTTGCAGCTGATTTAAGAGTCGAGTTAATAGTTAGAATTAATAAAAAAACATTTATGGAATTCCTTTCCTTTATCAGAGTTCATTTGTTCTTTGTATTCATTCTTTATTCACTTTATCTTTGTATTATTATTCGTATTCATTTATTTGAATCCTTAAATTGAATTCAAACTTTTGAATTTAAACAATTCAAAACTCCACAACAAAATTCAAATTCATTTGGTAATTATTTTTAAATAAATGAATAACTTCCATGATTATTCAAAGCAAAAAAAGAACTTATAATTTTAGATTTATTATTATTATGCAACGATATAAGCCCATTTTTCTATGTATTCGGCACAATGATTTGTTATGAAAAGTTGCCAGTTTATTGTATGCAATATCTAATATTTGTTACCTTAAATTGATTTTTGTAGCACGATGAGTAAAACATGACATTATGGAGACGATATGCGTATTTCCCCATAAAACGATATACATACGCAGATAAAACTCTTTTTACCATGAACAAAGAAAAAATGCTACATTAAATCAGAAATAAAAACAAAAGATATAAAAAAAATTGCACCCTGTTCATTCATCTCGTATAAACGCAGGAAAATGATCGAAATAATTTTTTATCTTCTGTCAGAGCATGAAAATGACGTTTTGAATGTTATAATACTTCCTTTTAAAATGGCTGTCGCCCTGAACTTTGATCATTTCCTTGTAATTCGGGTTAAGCTGTTGTTTTGAAAGTGAAATGACCTTGCAAATGAATCCCCGATCAAGAGTTCTGAAAGGGGAAAGTGTTCTGTAATTTCTACTCATCTGATTTCATCGTGATACGGCTTTTTGAAAACAACAAAAGATTATTCTCCTTTTTTGTTTGCTTTTAACTGAAGATGACGTTATGTTTCAAGAAATCCTTTTGTTGTCTGTGTTACAGACAGTGGCGGAAAGCTTGGACATAAATGTTGAGTATAAAACAAGACGTTTTGCAAAAGCAACGAGGCTGTATAGCAACGAGACGCCTATGAAGTTGCCTTTGTTTTTGTAGTCGTTAATGGCATTTAATAAATAAAAGGAAAATAATGTTAAAATGTGATTTGTTTTTAAAACCGTGACAGTGAAAAACATTATGTAAAGATTAATCAACAAAAATATTTAATTTTTGAGATTGCAAAATAATTAAATGTGTCCTTAATTTAAATTGGAGTTATGTATACAAACTAGTGTATAGGAAAAGGAAGGTACGAATCTAATAGCAACTAGTTTTGTTTGGGCAGACTTGTTGATGGAAAGTTTTTCGGGATTTCTCCCAAACAGCTCGGCGGCCTGATGGCTAATTGGCTAGCGCTCTGGCCTTTGGTACTGCAGGCTACAGGTTTGAATCCTGGCGTTGGCATGGCGTCCCTGGCATGGGTGTTTGTTAGTGGTTCGGAATACACGTTAAATCGTAGGTCCGGGTCTAATTATCCAAAAGTGTGCGCAAAATGACCGTAGAGCGACAAACGAAATCAAACCATACAGCTTGGACAATTAAACCTTAAAAGTTTTATTGGAAGGCAAAACCTTCTCCTCCACAAGTCAGGGGCTGCTCATGATATATTAAATGAAACACGACATCTCTGATGGGAAATAATTCTTTTTCAGGAAACAATAACCCTCTTTTCTGGGCAAATCAGGATATACTATACAGAGGTTCCTAATCGAAAAAATTATCTCTCGGGAGTTAATATCATCTTATTTCCACATATCAGAGACTGTTAGTGGTTTACTATGTGGAGATCCCCGACAGAAAAACGTTTTTATCATCGGTAATCTCATTCAATACATAAGGAAGATATTTTAAACTCTTATTTGTTTTTAAAATCATAACAGTGAAAATTCTACAGAAATACTTAATTCTGGAGATTTAAAATAATCATACACAATTTAAATTCGAGTTATGTGCGCAAATTACTGTGCGGGAAACGTCCATACGAATCCGTTAGCTACGAGCACTGTCTGGTCAGATTGGCTTGTAGGAATTTTTCGGGATTTCTCTCACTCAGTTTAGACAATTAACTCCTAAGTGTTTTATCGGGAGGAAGATCCCTCTCTTCTGCACATCAAGGGATGCTTATAATATATTATAGGGAGCATGAAATCCCTACTGTTAAATAATGTCATCTTATTTCCATATATCAGGGTCTTTTAGTGGTATAATATGTGGAGGTTCCAGACAGAAAAAATTCTTGTCTAGGGAAAAAAATACATTCTTTTCGCCGGATGTCTGAGACTGTTCGTGATATACTATGAGGAAATCCTAGAAAGAAAAAATTGTTTTTATAATCAGTAACCTTATTCAATACTTAAAAGGAAGACATTTTAAAATGGATTTATTTTTAAAACCAGGACAGTGAAAATTCAGCAGAAATATTTAATTCTCGAGATTTTTAAAATAATCACACGTGTCATTAATTTAAATTTGAGTTATATGCACAAATAACAGTGCGTGAAAAGGCTGTACGAATCCGGTAGCTAACAGCTTTGTCTGGTGAGACTGAATGTTTCGGGATTTCTCTTACTCGGTTTCGACAATTAACCCCGCACAACAGGGACTGCTTATGATTTATTAAGTGGAACAAAAACTCTCATACGGGAAATAATACTTTTCTCAAGAAACAATTGCCCTTTTCTTTCGACGTATCAGGATTTGTTAATTATATACTAAGTGCAGGTCCGGACCTAATAGAAAATAATTTTGTCTCGGGAGATAATATCCTTTCATCTCCGTATATCAAAATCTGTCAGTGGTGTATATGCGGAGATATCATCTTATTTCCACATATCAGGGTCTGTTAGTGGTATACTATGTGAAGGTCAGTGACAGAAAAAATTCTTCTTTAGGCAGAAAAACATTCATTTCTACGGATGCCAGAGATTGTTGGTGATATACTATGGGAAAATCTTTGATAGAAGAAAAATTTTAAATCTAAAAATATTAAAATTAACACAGTTTGATGGATTATAAATTCAAAGAACATTCTAGAGTTTATTTATGTTTAGGATAAAATGAAAGCTTTTTACTTGTCAAGCTGAATATTTTTAACCTCTTCTAATAAACATAGAAAACTGAATCTCATTAAATTCTCATCATCATCATCATCAGATGCGCAATAGCCCCAGGGGGCGATGCCTGCTGGCAGATTTCTATAAGGGTAGATGATTCTTTTTATGGGATAGAGTTGTCAGCTCTACGGCCAACGCTTTACAGCTATATTAGGCCAGGATCTACGGTTTAAAGTGGATTCCTAACCACTACAAACATCCATAACACCACCGGGACTCGAAAACGAAACCTGTGGCACCGAGAGCCAGAGCTGGTCACTCGGCCATCAAGCCCCAATTAAACTCTAATAAATGTTATTTATTTTTCTGCACTGTAATAGCGTGACACCCCCAATTTTGGAATTCTGGCTTTTTAATTCCACTTCATGATATTCAACATTCATATTTCATTACGTAATTTCAATTATTGAAATTACTCGACACAAATTAATTATTTGTCTGCGATGAATTTTGCATGCAATAAAAAGAATCGATCAGGGATTAGATTATCGGGGATTGGTTGTTCCATCATTCTAACCTCCGGCGCATCAATTCATTATTTAATGAATTATTCGTGATGATGTATTTTCTGATAAGGAAATAAGTTGGAAATTAATTTATTCCCTTCAAATGGAAATAACTATTTAAATCGAAGAAACTGGTCAGACAGGTCAATAATAGAGAGATTTAAAATCATATGTGTAATTATGAACAAGAACAACATGAATGTTGATATCTGAATTTACTTCATTAAATTCAATTCGTGTAAACCATCATTAGGAAAAGATAAAGATTCAGAACAAGATCATTTGGTATGGTTATCGACAAACAAATAATGAACAAAAATATCAATCTTAGGTTTCGTAAATTTATTTTTAATTGAATGCAGTGAACAATTGTTGTGAAAGATTACTGGTAATAAAGCATTTATTATCGAAAATTGCAAAGAAAAGTAAATATAGTGAGAATTAAAAGTAATAATCGACTTTATTAGCTATAACATAGTGCAGGGTGATTATAATTAAAGTGAACCTATTCAGACCACTCTAGAACCCGTTCTACCTAACGGATTTTAATGAAACTTGATATATACGGTATATGGACCATGGGGAAAAGATTTTGCAATAAAAAATAGTTCAAATTTTGACCACCAGGGATTATTGTGGCGCTTGGATCTAGTTCTTGGACAGAATCTAGATGTTGCTGTCTACCAAGTGTGATAAGAAATAACAACAACCAACATTTACTCAAAATATTGCAAATACCTAATTGTAAAAAAAACAGCCAAGTAGTCTATTTTTATCTATTTTTATCAAATTCTTATAATTTATATCTCATACCTCTCCCATATACTTATAAAAAGGGCTTGATGACCGAGTGTCTAGCACTCGATACCATAGGTTTCGAGTTCGAGTCCCGGCGGTGCCATGGATGTTTGTAGTGGTTCGGAATCCAATTTAAACCGTTCGTCCCGGTCTAATATGATCGTAGAGCGTTATGGGGGTAGCGTTATTCGCTTCCACAGCATATCTTCAAGCTACACGTGCCCTCTGTGGGGTGCTGAATGAGTAACAGCGGTGCAGCCCTTACTTATGACATAAAGATAACTGTCTCTGTATTGCCAGCTGTATTAGAAAAACATTTATAATCAAAAAGGATTATTTTACCCTATGTTTTATTATCACTTTAAATTTGTATTTCGGATTAAAATCCCTTAATATATTTAAAAATATTCGATATCATGTTTAGGGGGCCTAACATATCTACAAATACCTTCAGAAATTTAATGATTACTGCAAATCATGGATTCTTACACAGTATATGTTGCTGGTTTAAAAAGAAAAATGGTTTACAAGAATGACTGTTAGTTTACACCGGATATGACTTAAGTTTTGTATCCATTATATTTCATCACGATGTAAAATTCTGTAATATTAAACTCTTTTTGTGAAAATAATGCTAAATGAATTTTAAACACGAATTACAATTACCAATCTTATAATTTCCTTTTTTATTTAAAAAAAAAAAGAGCATATTTAAAGCCGAACTCAGCTAAACGCTTTCTTATTGTGTGTTCTTATTTCAACATCTTATAAAGATACGACCTTTTATTAAAATTATAAATACTAAGAATAAGGAATATATTCATGATTTCGTCAAAGTCTGTAAAGAATGAGCGTTAAATATTTTTTAAAAAATTATTCATTTCATTGAAATCTCTTTTAAAAGCAAAGAGAACAATAACTTCCGTTAGAAATTTTTTTCTAATGAAAATTCCCATTCTTTGAAAAAAAAAACCAAATTGTTTAACGTTTTCTCTTCTTAATAGTAATGCTTTCTTTAAAAAAAAAAAAAAACCAAGAGAATAAAAAAATTATCTGCGTAATATTGCATTGTGCGTATTGCTCGCCATTTTTAACGGTGACCTTCCTCCATATCAATACGTTAGGTCAATGAGGATTCAGCAAATGTTTTGATAATCAGCAAGAAGATGAAGTGATAATGGGTCGAAGGAGTCATTCTTTGGTTGTATTTTTGTGATTCATGATTATTCTCACCGTTGATCTCGCTATGTTGGCCTTCTTCTTTTCCAAAGCACATGCAAGGCCAATGCGTAATTAGAAAAATGTTGGAAAAAGCACGGAAACTTGATGCTAATAGACTTGAAGTGTATGCCTTTCTCAAAACTACTCACGAAGGAGCATTTTTTCAAGGGAATTTGCTACTTAAAATTAATAATTATCGTACTCAATTATTCATAGCAGTGAATTGAATTGCAATGCTTCAGAGACACTGATGATATTCATATCATCTAGAAAATACTACCAAAAATATTTATTTATTGTTTTGTGACTTTTTGATGCTTTTAAGGGCAAGTTGATAATTGCTTCAGAAAGATTCTGTAACCTATATGGGATTATTATTATTATTATTTTTTTTTGTTAATTTTTAAATGCGTGTCATATCCTGTAGTACTTTACATGATGATTCTCACCGAATTGAAGATTAATGAAGATAATGATTATAATCATTTATTTCGTAAAAATGACTTTAAAACGTGAGCCTTAATTTGTTTAGCTATACCGAATTCAATTTTTTTTTATGCTTATGTTTCTGACACGAAGATGCGCTTAATTAATGATCCTTAAGGTGCTTGTCTTTCGAACTTAAATACGTGTCATTCAGGAAAACTGAAACAAGAATTTTCTTCAGTATCCATGATTTAATTATAATGATTTGAAAACTTAGAAACAAATGTGGCCTTCGGATTGTTTGAATATTATGATTGATTATTTTTGTATTAATAACACAGTTTGTGTACATTAAATCATGAAAAATTTCCAGATTCCTTGAATACCCAAATTAAACAAAATAAAGCCTTGATACAAACTTTGTACTGAAAAGCATCTGAAACAGTTTTAGATTACAACAAAAATGTATATATTGTTGGTATAAACAATACAACAATTTTTTTTTAATGCGAGTTATTTAAGTTTCCAAGCATGGACCAATGAACATACAAAACTTGTTGACACAAAAAATCCCGTCCACACGAGACACAAGAACGATTGAGTCAGACTTGGTAACCAATTATAAATCGGTTTTCACAACCCTCCATGTGTGTTATGTGTCTCGGCCCTGCTTCCACCAGAATCGGGTTTTTCCACACATTAAAGGGATTCTTGCGAACCCCATTTAGAACCAGCTGCCACTCACAGGCTCAGATAACGTGGCTTGTTTTTCGCTGTCAGACGGAGACCCTCAAAGCAAGGTCGCCTCGGGGTTGACTCGAATATACTCAATTTGTACTCCTGTTTGGACCAAGAAGCGCGAGCTTAAAGTGATTATTATTTGGCAAGTCAGGGTTGGTCCTATTTATAGGGGTCAGGATGTATTATAATAGGTTAGTTCCTATTGACTCTGCAATTTGGAATGCTACAACTGCTAGAAGTGTTCAAGCGGTGGCATCTGAAAAGTTTTCATCCTCCTTCCTTCTCTTTGATCTCAATGAAAGGATCTTTCCTCTCGATTAGGGGCCCAGCTGGTAACCACCACGCTATTCCAGGCCCACATACTATAAAAGTACGTTTCGAATCTGTCACAATGCATGAGGATTCAACGTGTTCAGAAAAATAATGGGCACAAACAAAAATAATCATATTCCCGCAAGCACAAAAAAAATTAATGAGTTTGTTTCTAATAAACATTTATTTTAAAAATTATATTTATTATGATATCAATAAGTAGTTTTATAAGCTATGTATGATTTCATAGGCTTATTTCAATTACACATAAGTTATTTTCATATGAAAAAAATGTACATATCTTTTCACAAATGGGCCAATTTTGTTTTGGTAGTTTGAAATGTCGATATCCTTTTATTTTCAAAATTACTTTTTTGTTGCTCGTCCTTATTAAATTTAACTTAAAATAATAAAAATTAATTAAGCCCAACTTGTGGCTCAGTGGAAAAAGGCGCCACTGGTGATCATTAAGGCTGAGGTTCAATCTGCAGGCGACTTTGCTGTAAACACTATTTCAAAAAACGAGGAGCCTCGATAGTGTTTAGGATGTTCGACATCTTCTTTCATTAGTCGAACTACCCGGTGGGAGTGTTCCGGGTTTTCTCCCATACGATATGCAAATGCGGGGAGTTCCTCTTAAAAGTCGTTCAGGAAGGTACTGCCCTCCTTCTTCAGCGACACAGAGACAAGTCAGACTTCTACTTACTGGTACTATCACAACAGAAGCTCCCCCTTCCTTCTTCCATGAGAACTTTTTCATGGACTTGGTCTAGATGTTGCTGTCTAGTAATTAGTTTAATTAATTTAGTTGTAATTAGTTTAATTAATTAATAAACTACTTATTTATTTAATTAACTAAAATTGGTTAATTAAATAAAATAATTAGTAATAATTAACTAATTATTGCATTTATAAACAAATTTTCTTCACTTCCAGATGATTGCATAGACCTCTATCAGATTTTATCAAAATATTGACCAGTTCCAAAAAAAAAAAAAAAAAAAACACAAATGCAGGCTAATTCTCCTACCAAAATTCACAAAAAGCTTCTATCTCTATAGAAAGCAAAGCTGTAAGAGGTAAATAATACCCATTTAATCAACAAATAATCATCTCTCGTTATCTCTGAATAATAATTATAAAAAATATTATAACTATATGTGCACATTTTCACAAATTACTCAGATTTCATGAATGTAAAATTAGTCTCGAGTCATTGCCTAATTAAATGAATCACGAAATCATTTAGCATATCTAATGCGACCTAAAACAAACACCGGCAAAATCCTCGACATCATCTTGCAATCTCCAATTGTCTACCTAGTAAGGCAAGAAATATTAAATTAAGGTTTTTCCTATTTCTGCCCCATTACACGATAAGAACAACAAAGGAAAGAATGAAAATACTACAATTCGAACATAAATTTACCTGAAACTGTAACACACTCCTCATGTATGAAAAAATGTATGTAAATTGTAGTCACGTGTTTTCCCTTATTCCTCTCACACACATCCCACGCTTTCATCGAACGTTTAGAAGACCGAAGGACATTCGCTTAATAAATAATATTCTTTCCTTATAACGTCGTATTAAAATTTCCGTTGGTGTGTTCTGATTCGTAAAGAAATATCGGGAGTTAATATATTTCTCCTTTAGATTAATCCTCACGATTTTCATGCTCTTTGGAAGTAAAAGTTAGATACTGAAATGATGTCATTCAAAAAAATTTTTTTTTTAAATAATAATTATAAAAAGTTGTAATCGGACTGGTCGATATACAGGTTAGCCATAAATTGTTTTAAAAGATCGACTGGCGAAAGCAAAGGCAATTTTACATTAATTTTTCATCTGAATTAATTTTTTTACTAATCTATTTAATAATTACTCAATTATTTTGTAAATAAACATTATATATAAAAAAGCTCGTGAAAGAAATTAAAAAAAAAAAAAAATTCTTATGGTATTGGCAGGTTATATATGCAGGCTATTCGTAAGTAGTTTTAAAAGATCATCTGGTGAAACAAAGTCAATTTTACAATAATTTTTCTCTTGAATTATTTTTTTTATTAAATTATTTAATAATTACTCAATTATTTTGCAAATAAACATTATATTATATAAAAAATTTTTAAATAAATTTTTGGAAGAAATTTTAAAAAAAGTAGTGAAAGAAATTTTTAAGAAATCTCATAAAAGGAATTTAAAAAGCTCGTGAAAGAAATTTAAAAGAAAAATTAGATTGAAAGTGGTCAAAGACACGAAAAACCACGCATCATAAAATTATATTCATATACTTTGTAGGTAAAACATACAACTAAATACGTTCAACTAATTTCCAAATAAAAATATCATACAGAAGATCAATAGCGTTCTGTAAATTTAATTAATTATTTTTTATTTCAGATCCTGAATATCGCAAATTTACGGGAAAAGAGGAATAATCCGATGAATTGGTTTGGTTTGTCACTAAAAGGTTATTTTGTGTACACTTTAGGCAAATTAGACAGGGACCTACAGTTTAATGTGTATTCTGAACCACTAACCAACATCAATGCCATTGCCAGGATTCGAACTTGAAGCCTGTGGTACCATTGCCACGGGCCCCGGATGGCAACTTGCCACAAGCCCCAATTGATAGGCAAATTGCCACGAGTTCCGGCCCGAAGGAAGAGACTTTGAGTATAGGAAAGGCCTGATATTTATTATTATAAAATAAAATTCATTAGTTCTATATTTAATAAATTTAAGTTACTAAAGTGATAAATTAATAAAAAATATGTATCAAGTTTTTGAAGGTAATCATTTGAATGAAAAATATATCGCATCTGGTAGTATTAGTAATGGGGGTGCGCAGAAGATCTACCTCCCGTGGTGCACCTGGTAACACTTTTAGTGGCTAAAAGATCTACATCTTGGAATTATTGTTTGATTAATTAACTCTGTTTCAGCATGTTTTGTTGTATTATCTGTTTTTTTTTTTTTTTTTTTTTTCGTTGTTCTTTTTATTGCTGTAACTGTTCATAATCTGCCATTGGAAAAAAAAAAAAAAAGTATTAGTAATGGAAATAATTACTCGCGGGTAATCCCGACGCTAGGGACTTCCCGATTTTTGGTCCGTGAATTGATACTTAAGTAAAAGTGAGAATTCCTGCTACCACCCATGTGTCACTTGGACATTTTTAAATTCACTTGTTAGGGGAATTCCCCTGATTCTTGAATAGGTATTAAAATTAAAAAGTGGAATTCTCGCTGACACGTCCGAGACTTCCAGAAAGCGGAGAAATCCCTTGTTTCGTGGATTCTCCCCTTTAAATGAAAATTACATAGCATCAATCAAAAGAATACGTATTTTAGGTGGTACTTTATTAAAAAGAAAATACAGTGCTCATTCTTTGCGTTGAGGGGCCCCATTCGAAAAATTTGCCACTGGCCTCAGATGGTATAGTTACTTAACTGGGTAGAGTTGTCTAACTTTTGACTTCCTTGGACCACATTTGAAGAAAAATTGTTTCTAGCCTCACACATAAAAAAACACTAATCTAACGATACTTGTTAATTCAAAGGAAATTAATAATTAATGCATGATATCTTCGCTTGTCTGCATTTGCATAATATCTTCTCATGATATCATGCATGATGTCTTCGCATCTTTTTCATGATATCTAATGCATGATATCTTCGATGGCAAATAACAAAAATCTCGTACCATAATAATAATCTTATTCCCTTTTGTGCAGATATTTTTAAAGCATTGACTTATTGAGAAGTTTGAATAAAATAAAAATAGATACAGTAGATTGTTGTTTAAATAAAGTTAAAACTTCATTATGTTTTTTATAGAATTAGAATTTTAAAAAGTAACTAGTCTAACTCATAAAAATCTTAATAATATTTTAAGGAAATTTATTATGTCATATTAGTCGCATTCATAACAGCACAAAAATGCATGTTGTTCGCCTGCCAAGAGTTGGGCAACCATTTTTTATGAAAAGGAAAGTTGTTGTTCAGTAGACAAAAAAAAATTGTTATAAAATAAACATTTATAAAAAATATCCAAATAGCTCGTGGTAATAAGCTTAATAAACAAATATTAATTTCTCCGTTAAAATAACTTTTATAATGTAAAAATACAATTTGCTGAAACAAATTTTGCAATTAATAAGTATAATTATATTGTCAAAATATTGTCGTTAAATAAAAGTTCTTAAAAAATAAAATATGGAATTATATATAGAACAGCACTTTATTCATCAAAATTAAAATTAGTACATAACATACTAAAAAATTCTAAAACCATAATCCACTTCAAAGTCGTAAATATCTAAAAATTTTTCTATAATTTAAACAGACTTTTGCAGAAATGTCTGATAGAATGTAACATATTAAGGAAGGGATGCTATGCCACGAATATTTGAATGGCAGAGTGTTTATTTATAAGCAGCGTCATTCACTTTTTATTACCGAATATCATAAAGGTTAACCGTTTTTGTTTTTTGCGATTTTTTATGATAGTCATTTATCAAATTATAATACATATAAATGCATTTCTTAATATTCCGATTGTGCATAAAAAAACAAAAAATTTTTGCCATTTGCAATAAATACTAAAAAATCATAACGGAAAAAAATTTAAATACAGTCTTTTTGACTCATATAATCTTATTTTTCCCAGTGTACTAACGTCTCCCCATAATTTTCCCATGCCGTAATTTACGTTGTATGTTTTGCATCATCAAGTCAGTATAACCTCAAAAAATAAAAGCTATGTATTTACAATAGTTTAATTTACAATAATAATATATTTAATTTGCAATAATAAATTTCTTCAAATGCAAACCCAATAAACATTTAATACTCAAAAGGGAATCTTTTGTGAAAATGACACTAGATTTTCGAAAGTTGGCTAACATTTTTTTTTTTTTCTAATGCAGCTGGCAAACACTTAGACAGCTGGGTCTTGGATGCCTTAAGGCAAGCGCTGCAGAGACGTACTCACTTTGCATGACCCAGGGGCGCGTGTAACTTGAAGATAAGCCACGGACGGAGTAACAATGCCCCCGCAACGCTCTACGATCCTATTAGACGGAACCTACTTTTTAAAGTGGATTCCGAACCACTACAAACAACCATGGCACCGGCGGGACTCGAACCCGAAACCTGTGGTACCGAGCACCAGAGCGCTAGCCACTAGGCCATTCAGGCCCCTAAGTTGGCTAACATAAAAACTGAATTTTTAAAAAAGCAAAGAAAGTGTAAATATAATATAAATACTAATTTACACTTTTGACCATAGTGTCAATATGATCTTAAACATTTGTTTTAAATGGCTCTTTATTTATTTAGTGAAATCTGTCGTGCAATATTTGAAGACTTGTGAACTGAAAGATATGAAAAGATATTAGAAAATAATTCCAGTATTAGTATTCTGGGTTATTTAATATAAATATAATTATAAAGATACACTATTAAGGTGTACTCAGAAAATTTTAATTTATCTCTCTAAATCAAATAATATTTAATCAAAATCAGTGTGGCACTGAACTTTTTAGAATTCAACCAAAAAGAAATAGAAAATATATGAAAGAAATCGTTTTATTCCTATGCTACATATATAAGAAAACAACTATTTTAAAAACATGACATCTAATTCTGACCAAACAAACTATTACACTTCAAAACCCATAATTTAATAACTTTACATTGAAAAACCTATTTTCTTTTTCACGACTCTTTACAACCTTTTGTAAACAGAACAACAGTGTTTTCATTTTTAAACTAAAGGTTAACATAATTCTGGTTATTATGGGTTTCGAATTTCCTATCAACACCATTTGTTTTTTATCCTATACTTATGCTCTTTTTTTGGGTAATCAATAAAAAAAAAAATGTCTTGCAAATATGCATTATTTATCAAGTGCAATTGATGTTTGTATGATTTTGAAAAACTTTATAGTTTCCAGGTCAAGGTTCAGAATGTCGGAGTGATCACATTTATTTTCAAAAACAGGGTCAAGCAGTCAAACCTAACGAGACTCGTAAGATAAACAAACGATCAAAGTATCATTTATTCTGCAAAAACGGTAAAAGAATTCATTCAAGATTTGAAATAGATGTCAATATAATGCCCACAAACGCGACATGATAGCCTCAACAACAAAATAATTCGAATTCAGTTACTACTCGACAACAGCAATCAAAAAATCATTTTATTCCTTAAGCGATCTTGATAAAGTATAATTGATATAAAAACCCTCTGTTTGCTGCAGAGAAATAGTGTACCCTAAAAAATAAATAAAAAAATCAAGGTCATTGAGAAAAGACAGTAAGTAGTAATGTTTCTGTAATGCATATACTACATAAATATATAATAACCAGAAGCAAATGGAGGGCTGAATTCTCATTATGGATAAGAGAGATTTTGTTCATGAATGAGCATGGAAAATAACTGCCCTTGTTACTTCAGTTTACATAATTGGACTTAAAGCTGAAAGAAAAAAATCATATTGGAGTATTAAGCAACTAACAATACAATTCTCCACAAGGTCAAAACAAAGAAAAGGTGAAAGTCAATGTTACTGTTAGGTATCTGAAAGGAAATCAAATTACTAGGCTTATAAAGGAGATTGGTTGCTACCAGATAGTAAAGCGATGATCCATAGGTCCTAGAACATTGATTTTTTTGTGTCCTTGGATAAAGAATGGATGTTGTGAACGAGTGGTTCTTCTTTGAAAGCTCATTGAGAAAAATGGCGCGAGTGGGAATTTCCGCCTAAGAACCGAAGAGCTTACTTAACTCGTGCTTCAGGTTGGCTTTTTATTTGGTGCACATAAAATAAATTGATTTTTCATTGCTCAGAAGATGCTTTTGAAAACATTTTACGAAACTGCATTTTTAGACGATGTTGCTTAACTAAGTATTATCTAGAACAGACATTCACAAACAGAGTATTCATTTTACTTAAAAAATATAGCTGGTACTTTTCTGAAAGATTTTCAGTTTTCGATGAATGTATAAATTTGTCCTTTTATATATTAAAGTTGGTTTTTATTTGGGGCACATATAATAAATTGCTTTTTTATTGCTCAGAAGATGCTTTTGAAAACATTTTACGAAACTACATTTTTAGACGATGTTGCTTAACTAAGTATTATCTAGAACAGACATTCACAGACAGAGTATTCATTTTACTTAAAAATATAGCTGGTACTTTTCTGAAAGATTTTCAGTTTTCGATGAATGTATAAATTTGTCCTTTTATATATTAAAGTTGGTTTTTTATTTGGGGCACATATAATAAATTGGTTTTTCATTGATCAGAAGATGCTTTTAAAAACATTTTACGAAACTTCATTTTTGGACGATGTTGCTTAACTAAGTATTATATAGAACAGGCATTTAACAGAGTATTTATTTTACTTAAAAATATAACTGGCAATTTTTTGAAAACATTTCAGTTTTTGATGAATACATAAAGTAGGGAGAATGTTCCAGCTTAAGTTTAATAAAAAAAGTAAACATTTAAAAATTAGAAAATATTTTATTCAATGTTTTCTACTTTGTTGTAAACTAGAAGGTCAGTTCCTTTACCAATAACATGGATGCAAGATACCTATCTGCGTGATTTTTTTTTATCTCCAAGCTATTTATTGCCAAAAATGTGTTCTATTATAAAATTGCGGTAAATAAAATAGATGTGGTTGTTGCAAAATTATACACTAAAATGCGCAAACATTTCTATATCAACGCGTATTTTGAGCAAACAGTGAAACTAGATGGACGTGGATTTAGACGTGGATGTCAAAAAACATTTAAAAAACATAAATAAAGCCAAAAATAAATAAAAATCATTTGACTAATCACTTTTGCGGATCATTATTTCAAAAATCAAATCAAATGCCAAATTAATATAATAATATGAAATAAACACACAAAGAAATTATATATATGTATATCAGAAAATATTTGAAATTTCTTCTTTTTTTTCTTTTCTTTGGGAATACATACAGCCCACGTCCTTTTCAAGCCTGCGCATTCCTGATAAAGTCAAAAAAGAATTCAAAGAAATTTTTCTAAATTGGAAACTGGAAACTCGATTTTTCTTCTCTGGAACTTTGCTTCTTTGCAATAGGTGCCTAAAGCAGCTTGATGAATAGCACATTGAGTTCCTGAACTGTGGAAGATCGGAACAAGAGAAGCTAAACAGATTAGAAGGGACAAGGAACTTGTTAGAAACATAACAAGAGAAGCTAAACAGATGTTTTCCCGCGTCTATGCTGTGATGGGCATTATAAATAAGTAAACCGCAAAGTCTTTCCGTTTGGTTTGAAAGCAGGAGGGAGAAAGGTGTGAATACTTCAGCTGCTATTTTTAGGTATTCTTTCCAAATTACAGTGATTCAATGTAGGTACATTGTAGCAGACCACTTGGTAATGCACCCTAGATAGTTTTGAATCTTTTATATATGTGTCATTCCAGTGACGTGAATCTATTGCATATATGTCGTTCCATAGACGTGAATCTGTTGTATACATATCGTTCGAGTAACGTGAATTTGCTGCTTATATGCCGTTCCATTGGCGTATCACTACGTTTAAATTGCCTGGTATTTGAAATAACAACATTTGCAATCGCCGATTTACATAAACCAGCGAATGAATAATTTCAACTAATTGTCTAATTGTCTTTTAAAAAACCACCATAGCATTGTTCTGAATATTAAGTAAAACTATGATAATAGTTTATAATTGTTTCAATATTAAATGAATGAAATTTTTCAAATAAAGTTTCAAACAAATATTCAATACATTTTCATTACCCATTTAAATCTCTCCAAGTTTATTTAAATACCCGACGCTTTTCAAGCAAAGAACCTGGTTGGTTATGAAAATAAACAAAATAATAGAAACAAAACTTCTTTAATGATTCCATATATGTACAAACCTTGATTATTTTTCACGTGCCACTATTCATCACAGAATTCCGCCATTTGACAATTCAGTTAATCCAGCACGAATGATTTTATCATTTGGCCAAAGGTTTGGGATGCATATCGAGGTTATGAGAAGAATTATCAAATTTTTATTTGAATTCGTCAAGATAGTATGTGTAACAGAACCGTTTCTGTAGTTTTACCTCACTCATTATTGCAAATTCATAAGCGATTTTTAATTCTTGATGAATTTCTGTAACATTTTGTCCTTTGACACGAAAAAAAAAGAATAATTCCAGTTCACATTTGTTAGATCTATGACGGCAGTCAGGGAAACTTGCTGTAACACAAACCCTGACAACTGTGCATTATGTGTGGTCAAAATATTTCACAAATAGGGTTTCACAAGCGTTACAGTCCAAATATTATAAAGAATTTGCCTTTTTGAAATGCGCCTCGTAAATGAGGATACTTTTAAGGAGCTTTTACATTTCAGTGATTAAATTCAAATACAATTTATTAAATCAAATAAAAATTTTCAAATTGTTATTTGAATTCGTCAAGATAGTATGTGCAACAGGACCCTTTCTGTAGTTTTACTTCACCCATTATTGCAAATTCATAAGCGATTTTTAATTCTTAGTGATTTTCTGTAACATTTTGTCCTTTCACATGGGAAAGGAAATAATTTCAATTCACATTTGTTAGGACTTTATATTACGACATTCATTGAAACTTGCTGTCATACGAAGATTGACGATTGTACATTATGTGTCTTCAAAAGGCTGCACAAATACGGTTTCACAACCATTACTGTCCAAATATTATATAGAATATACTTTTTGACTATATAATATTTGAAATATGTCTCGTAAATGATGAAACTTTTAATGAGTTTTTAAATTTCAGTGATTAAAATCAAATACAATTTAATTACTATGATTTAAATCAAATTTTATTATTTAAATTAGGAAAGCAAAAATCATATACTTATGAAAATTAGAGAACAATAGAAACAGAGCAAGCGCTGTAGAACAACTTAAATTCAAATGCAATTACTGAGAAGAAATCAATTTTGCCCTTGAATATCATAAGGAATACTATCTTAGCCAATACTGAACGTGTGGAAATAATATCAAGCAAATTGGACGTTAAGAAACTTTTTTTGTCTAGACCGGATATAAATATGAAATTTCAAGCACGAATTGGTTTCTTAATATCTCCATCTCATTTGCTTAATGGAGACTTCTTACTTGACAATCTTTTGTATTTACACAATCTTTCTTGTTTTGGATGACTCTTGTGCAAGTTCATCTACTAAGTACTTTTAGAAACTGGAAATTCGCAGAAGAAATTGAGAAAATTCTCCTGAACTTTGAAGTAATTAAGGTTAAGTAAAGTAAATCACGCAAAAAAAAAAATATACCCTTTTCAGTTCAATTCCTACTCTGTATGTTAAATTTTTTATCCATTTATCTTTCATTTACTATTTTAAAATATTGTAATGTAGTTTAATGTTATGGATGGTTTACTGAGATGGAGTTCAATACTAATATATCTATTCAAGTAAAGAATCAAATTACTAATTAAAAACTCATTACGTAATATTAGTCTTCGAGCCATTTCTATACCATGAACAATTGACTAGTACTCTGGCCTTTGGTAATTCTAGTTCAATTTTGGTGGTGGCATGGATGGTTGTTAGTGGTACGGAATCCATGTTAAACTATAGGTTCCGGTCTAATTAGCCCAAAGTGTGCAAAAAATGCTCATGGAGCCACAAACCAAATATACCATGAAGAGGTTCTCTTATCTCTGTAAAATTGGTATGATTAATTTTTTTTAGCGGACATATAGCTTTTTATAACTAAATTTTAGTGGCAATATAATATTTTCTGAAGCCATAATAAGAATGGATAGAAAGAAAATTTGGGAAATAGGTTCAAATATTTTGCATTGCGCTGAATATTTAGCTGAAGTTCTCTAATTTGTCATTGTCAGTTGCATCACTATTTAGGCTTTTTCAAACTTTATTAAAACAAACGCAAAAATCATATTGCTTACAGCTTTATATGTCTTTTTGTTTACGTAATGTGAGATATAGCTATTATTAACATTTTTCTTACTTTTAATGATTGCAAATTTACATTAAATGGCTTACTGGTTTTAGTGCTTGCGTCTTTAAACAACTCCAAATTTTTCTGTGACTATAGGTATCGACTTTTATTAATTGGTACTAATCAATCAATTGGTATTAACAGCCATATTTTTTAATATTGTTGTTTTCGAATGTTGGTCACTCTGACACTAGAATGGTAGATAAGTAATAGATTTAGGGGTAGCAACAAGGGAAGCTTGCATTCACATTTTGTCACCGCAGTTTTGAACGAACACACCCTAGTACGGCATCAGAGCAATTCGCATCATTCTTTCCACTTCAAAAAAACCTGATAAATGAATTTTCCAACCCAGACATTTATCCAGTCCGTCCCCGTTAAAGAAGCTTTCTGTTTTGATTTGGTTTTCGTTTTCCTACCCGTTTGCCCTAAAACCAAACGTGCTATCCATTAAAATTAAACATAAGGAATTGAAACCTTCTTTAAAAAGAAGAATGCGTGTCAATATCTCAAAAAGTTTTGAAAATTTTAATACAATTTTCAGCGTCATGTTTATGTGAGACAGGATTTTCTACCTTCCTCACAATTAAATGTAAAAAGAGAAGGAATCTTCAATATATTAACGGAAAAATGAGAGTGTCCCTTTCAAATATATGCCTAAACATTAAAGAAATCGCTAGAACACTTCTGATTCCTGTTTCTCATAAATACAAGAATAAATAAACTTAAGGTGCGTTTCATTTCATTTTTTATCACATTATTTTTCTGTAATATTTGACTTAACTATTACATCATATTTCTCACACATTTGTATGTAGTTCGCCAACAATTATTTATAGGATTTTAAAGGCGTCCAGACTTCAAAAAGTTGCACTGATTAAGCACTGCTTTAAATTATTATAATTCTATAATACTCAGTGTAAAACGAAATACAGTATTCATATGATAAATAATTATCTTGACATCTAAAAAGGGAATGAATTAATAAGGTAAAACTGCTTCAATTTAAAATGTTCCTTTGTGAACGTATTGCCCTGACTTTCCTGGATAACTTTTCAATAGCAATAATAGAAAGGAAACGTTAGTGTTATTTCAAACACTTTGCTTCTATTAACTTCTCTCCTTCCTGCTTGTTAGGCACAATTACATAGTTATCTTAAATGGCAAGATTAATTATTCAAGTAGCAATTATCCGTGGCGAAATCGTTCTCTTGAATCTTTTTAGTCTTTGTATATGAATCACTTTTTTTCTATCGCCTATTCAAATCACAAGCAGATCAAAAGATACAGGTTATTTTTTAAAACATCTTTTAAAGGATTACATCAAGTTCTAATTTTATCTAGCATCAGATATTCTATTTGTGGGACTAATGTATTCGAAGAAACTGTTTAAATTTTTGAATAATTATCACTTAAAAACCAAATTGATTTTTATTTAATCGTCTTTTAATGAGATACGCAAGGTTTACCTAATGATATAGTTTCACAGTTTAATCTAGTAAATTTCCAGAAATGGTTAATTAGTTAGAATTTGTTTTAATTGTTTTCGATAGTTAACACTGATAAAATTACAGCGAAATTTTAATTTATGAAATTTAATAATCTTAGCATATTCAAGACCAAAAGCACCTTAAATTGATGTGACGTAATTATGTTTTTGTTTTTCTTGCGATGTATTAAGTTAAAAAATTAAATTGCGTTACTGCAAATTGCACAATATTGCCTATTACAAATTACGATATTGCACATCATCATTGCAAATCATTGCTATTTTAGATAATTTTTTAAAGAAATAATAATAATAACTTGATAATTTGGATACAACGCGATTAAATAACAAATTTCCAAATTAACCTCCTTTGATATGAAATGAGAACAAATATTTTATGATAGCATCTAAATTTCATTGGGAGAATTTATCAAACCTGGATTCTTTTTGCTAATATATTGTGAAAAAATTCAAATAAGAAATAGATAAAATGTACAGTTGGGGAGCTGATGTAGTCTGGTGTTTGTAATTCTAGAATTTCGTGTAAACAGATTTTAGTTCAAAATCCGCCTATCCAAATTGAAGGGAAAGTTTCATTATCTATAAAGAGATAGATATTATGAATCTGTTGGCCATTCCCTCCACACCCTGGTACAACAGTAATCGCTACAGGTAAATTGTCATGTTCTTCATGCAAACACAATTAAATTGTATAGCAAAACCATTATAACATAAATCGGAAATTCACATCATACATATATAAATATTTACAGTTCAGTTGCCTTTAATAACATTTCGTAGGTATAATTAATATAATAAGATAAAATTCATGCCAATATGTAAAATAGTTATAATTCTTATGTTATCTAGACATTTTTTTTTTATTCAAATGCAGCTGGAAAACACTTAGACAGTTGTCTTTGATGCCATAAGGCAAGTGCTGCACCGACGATGTTATCTAGATATTATTTTAAGGATCTACGCACAACCCTGTTACAATCATAGTAGACCGGGATCTACGGTTTAATCAGGATTACGAACCGCTGCAAACACCCATGGCACCGCCGGGACTCGAACCCGAAACCTGTGACCAAGATGTTTCTTTATGGTGGGCCAAGATGTTTTTTTTACGGGGTAGGGCTGTCAGCCCTACTCCTAACGCTCTTGCATTCATAGTAGACAGGGACCTACGGTTCAAAGTGGATTCGAATCACTACAAACACCCTGGGTACCGCAAGGGAACGACCTGAAAACTATTGCATCTAACGCTAGTCACTGGCTATCGGGCATTATTTTAAGAATAATGTCTATAAATTGTTCAAAAACAATTATTGAATTGAACATAATTATGTCATTGTGACTGTCAAATCATACAGAATGCATTAATGCACTTTTAATTCGACATGCGCATAATTATTACATTTTTAATTTTTGAAATTAAATACACTACAGATGTTTGCATACAAATATAGTTAAATCATTGAAAAAATTGAATTACAAATTTATTAAAATCATAACGCGTGAAGTTTTCCGCTTATCGCCATTTGGCCTTGAACTGAATCTATCAGAGCAAACACGAGCGGGCTGTTGTTTCTCAAAATGAAATCCCATGTGATGTGTTCCTCCACGATCATTATCTGAATAAAAGTTCCAATTGCATACAAATAAGCTGCCATTACAGTTTGGGCCTTCCCATTCTATACGAACCGGATCACTTTCTTCCAATAATCCTATGCAAACGAGCCATCTTGTCATGGACTTTCTACTCGGTAAAATATTCAACTGATTTTTGGTTCACAGGTCTTACGCGAAGTCATAGAGAACGAATCTCGACTTGCGTGCTATTTCATAAACGCCCCAAAAAGACAACAAAAAAATAAAAATAAAAAAATAAAATAAAAATAAAGATCAAATATTTATGGGAAATCTTTTCTGGACATTTACTGAGAGCCAAGCTATTAGGTCTGAATCGCCGATTGAGAAGTCAAGTTATTATTCGGATTGAGAAATGTCGCCTTAGTCTAATGGGTGTCTTGCTTGGCTGATCAAAAAAATGCCTTCACCGCTTGTTAAATCCACAGACAAATTGCCTCTAAAAGTACTCTACGAATTGTTCTTGACCTAAAAGGGGGGAAATGTATGACTATTTTGATTTTGTTTGGTCTTTATTTTGTGACTTTTATTGTGTTGGGATATGCTAACAGGGAAAACTCCAGCAAACTGTCAGGGAGCTTAGTTTCGAAAGTATAAGTAATATTCATCGGGTTGTTGGGTTATGAAAAGGAACGGAATATTTATGGGCCAGAAAACGAGAGGGAATGTATGCGGTTGCTACTGTGAAGAAAATCGAACGGCTTCAGTGATTTTCGGTGATATAGGGATAGCGATTTTTTTATGCTTTTCGGGCATGAAATGCATTTAACCCGTTTCGGAAATTTATCGTCTATTTTAGTATTCATTTCACTGTGACAGAAATATTTCGCATTACAAAAGTAGACGTTTTCAGGTGTACTCGTTTAATGGAAGTAAAATATATGACTTGTTGTTGTAAAAATTTTGCATTGAACAAAAACATAATTGTTTTTTGTTAATTGTTCTGAATAGTCATCTTATTCCAATGTAGAGTAATATATATATATACTCTATAATTCATCTAATTTCGAATACATGTTAGTTAAAATAATATTTTATAGATCTTTATAAATGTAAAACAAGTCTTATTCTCCATTTTAACACATTAAATACACCGCTTTAGTAACAGCATAAGTTAATTTTTTTTTAATTCGTGGAAAAGAAAATTTGATAAAATTGTATATAATATTTGATAAAATTGTATATAACATTTGATTTAAATTGTACATAACATTTGATTAAATTGTATATAACATTTGATAAAATTGTATATAACATTTTTAAACTTGGATTATCTGAAAAATCTACTGAACGCATTGAATCTGCCAGTGCTTTATAATATCAGATTAAATACAGAGAGACCCGTCTACAATGGGGTTCAAAATAAGTCACAAGAAGGGCTGAACGATGTCCCCAACCAGAAAAAAAAATTATCATCGGATATTTAAAAAGTTTTTATTTTTATTTTTAGTAAGCATACTGAAAATATTTTAATTACACATATGTGTCAAGTAATAAATTGAAAACTGTAACCATGCTTTGTCCTACACATTGGAGAGAATGCCCCCTGTGGCGTTCAGGAAAAATGGTCAATTGGCCTACAGACTCTCACCCAGAGAGGAAGTATATTACTCGCATCATGTGCGTATCTGAGTATCAGGTTTAGAAGTGGAATCCTCCCACGAATATATAATTATGTCTTTAAATTTGTTAAATATTGTATATGCGGGGTGTTTGGGCGTGTGTAAATAAAGCTGTTTGTTCTCCAACACGATCCTCGTGTATTTCAACCCAACCACGCCCAATTACGATCCAGTTGCACAACCTGCACACTACAACACAATAAATAAACATGTTTATACATTTAACTTTGTGAAATGATGTCAAGGTACAAAATGTTCGTACATTACAGCATTTTTTTTTTCTATGTTTTATTTATGCCTTTATATTATAATTTTCCTCTGGAACATTTTTCATCAATAATTTAAATGTATCACAATATTAACTCAGTGGGAACTTTTTATGTATCATTTTATTTTTTGAAACAACGTGGTTAGCCTATAACACAAGTATACCAACTAAACAGCTGGTCGTGTTATAGCTGAATCGTATAGTATATGTTAATAATTACTTAAAACTATTTACGTTTTCCCATACATTAATAATAATAAATATAATTATCATCATCACCATCATCATCATGAGTGGCGCGATAGCCCCATGGTATGCCAAGGCCATCTGCCTACTGGCAGATTTCGAGACAGAAGATGTTTTTTACGGGATAGAGTTGTCAGACCTACGCTCTACAGTCATATTAGACCGGGACCTACGGTTTAAAGTCGATTCCGAACCCTACAAACATCCATGGTACCACAGGGACTCGAACTCGAAACCTTCGGCATCGAGCGCCAGAGCGCTAGTCACTCGGCCATCAGGCTCCAATAAATAGAAAACATTTCTAAAATTCTGAGTATTCCTGGCATGTAATGTTGTGTAAATGAGAATTTTGTAACTTGTTTAAAAATAAAAAGGATAAATATTCGACGATTCACAATAGATAATGAAATCTTTTATCAGTTCCTGAACCATCCTTTGTTTACAGACTAAATCATTTTTTTTTAATTTTTTACAAGGTATTCCCTACAATCATTTGTAGAATTCCATTTTCAGAACAATTAGACTTAAAAATAATTATTGACTTCTGATAATAATTGACATAATAACAGTATTTTGTAGTTTTAATGTAAAAAAAACTGACTCAACCAAGGATATTTCAATTAAAAATTTCAGCTTTCATAACTAATTACGATTACTTTCTATTGTTTTAGAACATTATGAAAAATAAATCAAATATTTGTTTCGTATATTAATGTTTGTTAAATTAGTAGTAAAAATAACTTTTAAATTAGTAATTATTTATTTATTTTTATATTTATTCTTAGAGATAAAACATGTTTATAAAGGGATATATTAACTTTAGAAGATAATATTAAATGACTAACATCAAAATACAAATTTATAAGTGGCATTTTTAGAATATCATAACAGCCATTAGATTAAAATAGTAAACAAATTAATCATTTTCTTTTTTTAAAAAACAAGTTTAATCATAAATTTCTGGATAATCTACAATAAACAATTAAAACAATTGATATATCACTTAGAAGAATTTTGTGAATGGATCATTTCACAATCTTTACTAAGAACAATTATCGAAATATAAATATACCGATTCCAAGAAAATTAACTTGCATCACACAAAAAAATCATCCTAATAAATAAAAATTAATGGCATTTTTGAATTATAAGATCATGGTTTACAGAGATTGATAATTGTATAACAAAGAGATATTAATAATAATATTAATGGATACTAATGATTAACCAGTTTCATGGAAAGAGAACAGGTTTTGTAAAAGAACAACACTAATGTAACTTCAATGAATCTACAAATTGAGCTTATTAATTCGCAATAAAGGCTTCATTAATACACAAAAACCGCAGTCCTAACGAAATGTGTCAGAAAAGTATTACAAAGTCCAGATTTTTTTTTTTTTTAAATAAATAAAAATAAATTTCTTTTAAAAACCACAACAACGAAAGATGTTACGGTACAACAGCCGAGAAAAAGAAAGCAGATAAAAAGAAAAAAATGGCTTTTCAGAATTTTTTTTTCTCTTGAAGTAAATTTATTCCTTTTCTAAAATCTCTATACATCGTCTAGTTAAAAAACAAATTAGTTTCAGACTTCGGAAAGAACTTCCATCTTTCTTTTTTTTTATTTTTCTGTTGACAATAATAAATATTGCTTTCTTCTTTTTAACCCTCTGCAAATTTTTTTCTGCCACAAAAACTGTCAACTGGTTATCTTACAAAATGGTTTGCTTTTACGTATTGCACGACGGCAATTTAAAGGATTCAGACATCTGTTTCTTTACACCTGTCCTTTAGTGTGGAATATCCTTTAACATCTGGACTTTATTCTGAAAAATCAGAGCTTGAATTAAATGTGTTTCTTTGTGACAGTATGTCCAAATAAAAATTTTGTTTTGATCAAGATTTTTATTCAGAAAATTAATTATTTTTTACGGATTTAAATTTCTTGGTATAATCTGTGAACATGAACAATTTTAATGGTGTACTAGTCCCAAAATTTTGCAAAGTTGAATTTTTATTTAAAGGAATTGCATATTATGTAATTTCAATGTATTTTATTTATAAAATCATTATTTTTAAGAATTTAATTTATATAACATCTTATTTTCTGTTTTCCTTTTGAATAATTCTTTTTTTTTTTTTTAATAGAAATATTTTTTATAGAATAAGGCCAAAAAATTTTTTTTAACATTATTAGAATTATTAAGAATCACCAGATTATCATCACAAAATTTGTCATTAGAAATTTTCATAAGAATAAGGCGACTAGTTAAAAAAAAAAAATTCGGAAAGAAATCTTTCTTTTTTATTTTTATGTGGACAATAATAAATATTATTTTCTTCTTTTTAACCCTCTTCATATTTTTTCTCCCGCAAAACTGTCAACTGGTTATCTTACAAAATGGTTTGCTTTACGACTGCAATTTAAAGGATTCAGACATCTGTTTCTTTACACCTATCTTTAGAGTTAAATAATACCCTTTAACCCTTTTTGGGTTTTATTCTGAAAAATCAGAGCTTGAATTAAATGTCTTCCTTCGTGACAGTGTGTCTAAATAAAAATTTTCTTTATCAAAATTTTTATTCTAGTAGTTACTCTTTTGCAAAGCAATATTTTTATTTAAAGGAATTGCATATTGTGTAATTTCAACGTATTTTATTTATAACATTGTTTTTAAGAATTTTATTTATATGATAAATGAAATTGCCCTAATAAAAATTTTGTTTTTGATCACAACTTTTATTCAATAAAATTAATTATTTCTTACTGATTTAAAGTTCTTGGAGAAATGTGTCAACACGAACAATTTTAATGGTGTACTGGTCCACAATTTTTGCAAAGTTGAATTTTTATTTAAAGGAATTGCATATTATGTAATTTAAATGTATTTTTATAACATCATTGTTTTTAAGAATTTTATTTATTTATTTTTTTTTTTTAATTTCCAATGGCAGGTTACAAAAAGCAATAAAATAAAAGAACACAAGGAACATCAAAACAACAACGAGAATCGAAGGAAATCACATGGTGATATGTAGAATTTAATTTATATAACGCCTTATTTTCGGTTTTTCCTTTTGAATATTTCTTTTTTTTTTTTACATAAAAATATTTTTGTAGAATAACATAAAAAAAATCAAACGAATCATCCCATTATTAGAATTATTAAGGAATCATCACATTATCACAATAGATAATTATTTCTCATCAGAAATATTTCATAAGCATTTATTTATGTTATTTCCGAAAATTCAGCTATATTAATTATAATCAGCCTTGACTTGACTTTGAGATTAATGCTCGAGTTAGCTGTTTTATCCCAATTTACCCAATTGTTCTTAAAGAAGAATTCAGAAAACAAGAAATCACATTATAATGAATGTTTACTATTTGTTTCATTTCATATCGATATACAAACTATTTGTATTACATACTAATAGTTGCTTTCTCCTTTAAAAACTAAAAAGCCTCGACCCCGCTTTTATATTCTACTCAAAACTATTCTCTAACGCAACACCCAGAAAATTTCATATTAAGAGGTATTGACGAATAAAATGGTTCAGTTTAAATGATGACGATTTACATAAAAAAAAATACCAATTATCGTAATATCTAATACCATATCTCATGGATGTACAGATATATTTTAAAGTTATATATCATCTGTTTATTTTTCATGGATATAATTCGTAACTGTATTTCAAAAATGTGTATGGAAGTTAGGGACATGATGACAAACAGGAATCGCATACTGAAATACACAACCCACACGTGATACATGTCCACAAACACGCAAGACAGGTCAAACATAATGATAATTTATTTGACAAAGAGGGATTTACACAACATGATTCTTTTAAAGCAGTAGATCGAAGATGCCACCTGAAGACGTCCAAAGATGGTACGACAAAGGCGCGTCTGTTGGAAACCGGAACAATATATTTTTCTAGCTGTTACTCCACAGCAATTATCTGGCTTGTAAACAAGGTGCAAATCCGCCATGTTGCTGTTCGTTTAATGATACATCCTTTACCACTCCCATGCTTCCAAATGACACTTCACGTTGGACCATTCAGGCCATATTTCCTTCAGACACGTAAGCCTTGTACATGAGACCATATGTTCCTATGTGATTTTTGCTTGTTAACATGTTTCTGAGATCCATGCCCGTTTTTGAAACATAGCTTCGAATCTCCTACATATGAAATGTAAATTAAGAATTTGATGCGGACATTACATTGGTTTAATAAACATTTTAGTAATTGGTTCAGTTTTAACTAATGGTATTTCAGCAGTAATTGGTTTAAACAGTAAATGGTAGTGAACCTAACCTAGAGAAAAATTGTTAATATTCAGGTCTAAATATTTTTAATCGCAAATATACGTTAATTCAAATGGAATTGTACATCTTGATGCAATATATTCTACAATCATAGCTTTTTTTGTTATTGTTATACATCGGTTTCTCATATTAAACTTATATACCACACGGACTACTCATCGTTGGGTTATGAAGAAAGAGCATTGCCTTCAGAAAGAATTTTTAAGAGTTACTGTCCCGTATTTGCTTAACGTATAGGAAAAAAACCCATAAGACTTCCCTTATTAGTCAACATGGCTGTCGATGCAAGACGCTTATACACATTGTTACAATCTTCATGGAGTCTATTAGTTTCTGAAAGCAGTGACTACAACGAACTAAGTTTTCTGCACATTACTTTAGTGAATGCAATTTTTAAAAAGGAACATGCTTTTGACGATCCCATAAAAAGTATACAAAAAATTCACGCAATAATCTTAAGTCCTGATAAACAATAACAGAGTTGAGACTTTTGCGTGAAGATAATAAATAAAGAAAGAAAGCAGGTCGAAGTCCCATCCATTCAGACTAAAACATAAAGTCGAGTTTTTTTTTTTAGATCTCTAAGTTGGTTGTAAATTTTAAAAAAATTTAATAGAATATTCTTCTAATATTTAAATGTTTATGTTTTATTAAAATAGAGCCCAATTAATTTCGTTGTTTCATTTACTGTCAAAATCTGATCTTGTGTCTCTAAAACATAAATGATATGTAGTGAAGCGGTCCACTAGAAAAAAAAAAAGGGGTTTTTTGCCAAATTTGAAACAAACTTTATTAAAAAGAATACAAAATAGTGCTATAATTATTTTGTAAGAAAATATTTCAAAACGTATATTTTTCGCCATGCTCAATTAAATGGATAATCAGTCTTAGTCTTGTAATAGCTTGCATTATGTACTAATAAGTAAGATTTACTCGAAAATCAATAATTCTAATAAATACAATATACATTTCATTTTATGTATTTTATGGGAAATATTCATTTGCATGTATTTAACGATGGTCCCATGCAAAACAGAAATGTCCAATGAATTTTTGCGAGGTCTCAGAACAACATTGATTTAATTGAAATGTGATACATTATTGGCGAAGGCTTTTATGATGCATATAAAAATATCAATTATGCAATGATTAGAATAACTATTACAACAATATTAGCAACATAAATTAGGACGAGATAAAGTAATTGCATGTAAATGTAATAAGAAAATACTGCATTTAAAGCATATCGTAGTAAAAGCAACACAAAGTCTATGCTTTATGTTGCTTTTTGCTGCTTTATGTTGCGTTATGTTTATTTGCTATAAAAGGAATATTCTACATTTTAATGAAGACATTTTTATAGAGAATTTTCATAGTTGGACATATGTTCAAGGGATACAGCAACTTTGCGAGGTTTTAGAACTAGTTTTAGTTCAACTACATTACACTGATCGATATCGGATGCGAATATTAAACATGATTGAAGCTTTGGTTCACAAACGTAGATACAAGGGGATGCGATTGTTCCTAAAGTAAAATTGGCATTAAATTTATAAACAATATAGGGAGTTTTTTTTTTGTCTAATTGAGTTTTAACTTCGTAACATTCAAAAATCTAGCAATATCTTCTCTCAGTTTTATTATTCTGGGAGCTCTACTGCTTCCTACTCCAATTATAAATAAATATAATTAATGAAGTCACTCTTTGGGAATTTACATATTGGTAAAGTTATGAATAAAATATGTGCTATCTAAATATTTGACATTGAGGAAGTAATTGTAAGAAAGGATGTGAAAAAGAAAATAAACTTTGATTACCCTATAAACCTGTTTGGAAAGTAGATTGGGAATTACCGGACAATTTGAATATATTTCCAATGAATCACATGTATTTTAAGCTGATGTTATGTAGAAGCTTATAGGTATTACATTTGTTTTACTGGTATAAAGACTAATTTGAAGTATAAAAAAATTCCAGTCGATTATAAATCCATTCAAATATGGATATTACACGTAACATATTATATTAGGAAAATGAAACATTAAAAACGTTTTTAGAAGAAGTAGTTTCTTAATTGAACGATAAACTCATGTGCATCATTTTTATAAATAATCTCTCTCTTGCTCAATAGAATTTTTCCGACGTTAGCAAAATCCCTGATTAGTACTATCTAAAAATTATTTAGCTTGACTGAACAAACAGTCATGCCTCTTTTGATGTATCTTTTTCATCCGATCGAAATTCTTTGCCTCCATGGGCAGACCAAAAAAATGACCTAGTCACTTATGGTAAGTAGGAAGGATTTGGTAAATAGGAAGGATGATTAGCAAAATCCCTGGTAATAGTCCTATCTAAAAATTATTTAGCTTGATTGAACAAACAGTCACGCACCTTTCGATGTATCTTTTCATCCGATTGAAATCCTTTGCTTCCATGGGCAGACCAAATATGTCCTAGTCGCTTGTAGAATAGGAAGGATTTGGTTAATACGGGAATTTTTCGACTTTAGCAAAATCCCTGGTAATAGTCCTATCTAAAAAATTATTTAGCTTGATTGAACAAACAGTCACGCATCTTTCGATGTATCTTTTCATCCGATTGAAATCCTTGCTTCCATGGGCAGACCAAAATGTCCTAGTCGCTTGTGGTGAATAGGAAGGATTTGGTTAATACGGGAATTTTTTCGACTTTAGCAAAATCCCTGGTAATAGTCCTATCTAAAATTATTTAGCTTGATTGAACAAACAGTCACGCATCTTTCGATGTATCTTTTCATCCGATTGAAATCCTTTGCTTCCATGGGCAGACCAAATATGTCCTAGTCGCTTGTGGTGAATAGGAAGGATTTGGTTAATACGGGAATTTTTTCGACTTTAGCAAAAATCCCTGGTAATAGTCCTATCTAAAAATTATTTAGCTTGATTGAACAAACAGTCACGCATCTTTCGATGTATCTTTTCATCCGATTGAAATCCTTTGCTTCCATGGGCAGACCAAATATGTCCTAGTCGCTTGTGGTGAATAGGAAGGATTTGGTTAATACGGGAATTTTTTCGACTTTAGCAAAATCCCTGGTAATAGTCCTATCTAAAAAATTATTTAGCTTGATTGAACAAACAGTCACGCATCTTTCGATGTATCTTTTCATCCGATTGAAATCCTTTGCTTCCATGGGCAGACCAAATATGTCCTAGTCGCTTGTGGTGAATAGGAAGGATTTGGTAAATACAGGAATTTTTTCGACTTTAGCAAAATCCCGGGTACCATGGGCAGACCAAATATGTCATAGTCACTTATGGCGAGTAAGAAGGATTTGGTAAACACAGGACTTCAGGGGTCGTATCTGATGCACGGTCAGGTCGTATTCTGAGGCACAGCATTGTCATGCTACAAAATGATACCTGTAAACAAACGTCCATGCCGCTTTTCTTTTAACGCAGGTTTAAGAGGTTAAGGTTAATGTTTTCAGGTTAATATATTCAAAGAATTGAAAATGCAGATTTTCCTTTGGAATTTCCTGTTCCTTTTGAAAATTTAGATTTTTTATCGGATATATAATAGCAGCAGTCCCAAATAATGGCGTTTTGGTCTCAGAAAAAAAGTAAGCATAACATTTCCTGTGCTTTGGGTATCTTCCATAGATGTCACTCTATTTTTGAATTTAAATAAAATCCGACTAAAAGTTATGAGTCAAAATCCACATGAAAATCCCGTTTTTCTGTTAGAATGTTACAGATATCTTTCATAATTCAATGGGCAAATTAAAATTACTAATCTGTATTCAGCATTTAAACAAAAGGGACCTGATGGCTGAGTGACTAACGCTCTGGCACTCGGTACGAAAAGTATCGGGTTCAAATCCGGGCTATTCCATGGATGTTTGTAGTGGTTCGGAAACCACTTTAAACCGTAGGTGGTCCCTGTCTAACACGATCGTAGAGCGTTGCGGGGTAGTGTTACTCCGCGTCCGTAGCTTATCTTCAAGCTACACGCACCTCCTGGGTAGTGCTAAGTGAGTAACGCCGGCGCAGATCTTGTCTTAAGGCATAAAAGACAACTGTCTGAGTGTTTGCCAGCTCCATTAGAAAAAAAAATATTAAAACAAAAAACACATGATATTTGGATCCATTCGTAATATTACATCTCACAATGCTTTTGTACCTGTCCGAAATAATAAGTTCAAAAGATAATATACGAGTTGATATTTTTTCCACAAAAAAAAAAAAAAAAAAAAATTAATTAGAAATGCCGCAGTTTGCAAATTTTGATGACACTAACTGTGTCACCAGGCTAACGTAACATCCATAGTAACCTTGGTCGCTTTCACTATAAGTTAATCCAAACTTTTCAACCGCAAGTGAAAGCGAACGTACCAACCTCCACCTTAGATACCCATCCTTGCTAAGTGTTAAATACCCCACATTTAACCACAACTGGCCGATTCGAGATTACTATTCTGGGAAATGATCAACAGTCACCCATCTGGCGATATAATTCGAAACCTGTCATTCCCTAATAGTTTCGCCTGAGGGCGATGTTGACCTTCAAGATCTACCGATGCTTCCGCAGAGAATCAGACCATGGAAAGGGAGTTCAAGTTTGATTTCATTTTTATAAACAAATTACTTCCCTTGCTTTCTCCTGTGTAAAAGCGAAAGTATCTCCTTGTGACGTTCTGCTCTGTTTGAGAATTCGCAATGACGTTCTCTCGTAACACTGGCCATCTGGTCGGAACTGGGTGAGAGTGTTTAGCGGCAACAGCGTGACACGCGGCGATTCTTTTGAATTTTGAAAGACTTTTTGTCGCTTCAAGTCATAAGTAATGTCTTGGGTGAAATATTATTTGGGAGCGGAAGTAACACCTTTTTCCTTTTTAAAAATTTTCGGTAATTTTCGTATAAATATCCGTTATAGGGCTACAATTTGTTTATTTGCATCAATAAATGTTTATTTTAATACAGATAAAATAAAATAAAGCAGCATAAATCTCAAAATACAAGTTTAATACGGAAGGAAAGCATGAAATCTAAATACTATACTTTTCTAATATTCCTTAGAGTAAGGAAATAATTGTTTTAAATATGCGAATGCTTTGTTTTCTAAGTTAACAATGATTCGGTCTGTAAAATAATTTTTTTGCAACAAGAACACATTTTAAGTTAATTCGGGGATATAAGACTTTTGAGGTTTGGTTTGTCGCTCTACGGTCATCTTGTGCACACGAGGGCAAGTAGACCGGGACCTACAGATTAAAATGGATTCCAAACCACTCACAAACATCCATCCACCGCCAGGATTCGAACCTGAAGCCTTCGGTACCAACGGCCAGATCGCTAGGCCCTCAGGCCGCTTTAAGACCTTTTAGACCTCTGGTCGCAAACTGTAGGGCGCGACGTTTTTGGTATGGATTAAAAATTTAAAATAAATTTCTAGAAGAACACTAAATTTGTAAATTAGACAAATTTATAAATAAATGAGTATCATGAATTTCAAAAAATCAGTTTGTTTAGTTAAAAATTAAATTAGTCTCAATTTAAAAATTATTAAAAATTCTGGTTTCGTTTATAACAACGTAATTATACGAGTGCATTTTTTTTTTTAAAATTTGGTTTTGAAGTAACTTGTGTGATAACCAAACATTATTGTTTTGTTGTTTCTTATCCCACTTGGTTAACAGCAATATCTAGACCAATTCCATGAATCCGTGTTTTCTCATGGAAGGAGTGAAGGGGGAGGTAGCTTATGATGTGATGGAACACCCGTAGGTAGAATTCTTACTTGTCTTCGTATCGCTGAAGAAGGAGGTCAGTCTTTATGGGGAACTTCCTCGCATTTGCATATCATGTGGAAGAAAAACCCGAAAACTACCACTAGGTAGTCCGACTAATAAGGCAAGATGTTGACCATTACAAACGCTATCGACTCTTCTCATTTTTTTGAAACAGTGTCTACAACAAAGCCGTCAGCGGATTGAACCTCAGCCCTAATGACCAAATATTTCAGATTGCAACGAAAAATATTTTAAACAAGCCATTTAGCGTTATATGTAAATTATTCCATTATTTTTCAAATTTTTGCAGACTAATATTCTGCATATTTTAATTCTGAATTTAAAAAAACCTTGCATATTGCATATTTTAATTCCGAATTCGAAATATTCCTATACCAATATAAAAATAAATGCAGCAAAGTATTACATTGATATTTAATGACGAAAAATTGTTATAGGATGCAAAAATTGTTTATCTATATGGTGAGCGAAGGAAAAAAATTGTGTTCTGAAATGCTTCATAACTTTTTTTCAATGAAATCAAATCTCAAACTAAAATGAAAGATTGAATAAATTTTGAAGCGATTGTTTAATAGTTACAGTTCTTTAAATTTAAGAATCTTTAAATTGAAGAAAAATTAATTTATCAAATTTCACTTACGATAAAACTCTTGAACTTCTTTATTATTGATTTATTTGATTTGTAGCTCTACATGTCAATTTTTACCTACTTTGGGCTAATTAGACTGGGACCTACAGTTTAACGTGTTTTCCGAACCACTAACAAACATCCATGTCATCGCCAGGATCTTTACTATTGAGAAATATCAATGATAATTCTGGTTTCGCTTATAACAACGTAATTGTACAAGGACATTTCTTTTTTTTAATTTGACTTCAAACAAACCTGTGTGATAAGCAAATATTTTTGTTGTCGTTGTTTCTTATCCCACTTGGTTAACAGCAATATCTAGACCAATAAATAACTTTTTCCAATTGAATGTTAGAATTCATAGCCGTAAAAATTGACGCAGTTTTATTAACTTTCTTTTGTAGATTATAAAATTACATCTAATAAAAGACATAATCAAACTTTTGTGCAAAATCATAAGCTTGAAAATTAGATCAAAGTATGTAAAAGTGGAACTTGGTCTGAAACAATTTCTAATGACTTCATTCAAGGTGTTTCGAAAGGCCATTTTGATAAATAATGGCTTTATTTCTGTTGAAGAGAATTGGAACGGAAAACAATAAGCTTCTTCAACCTTTCGCGAATGTCATCATAATGTACCATTTCCGCAGTTCTTCAGGAGAATAAGGTAGTGCGAACGATTGTCACTAAATTTGATGATTTGAGGTTTTCCTTTTAAGTTATTGATTACCTTGTGCTTAATTGGTTTAATGCACTGCAATCAAAACGCTTTAAACTTTATTAATTTAGATAAGTTGAAGTAATGCAGAAATTATTCATTTCTAAAGAACCACAGAAAATTTTAAGGTTATTCTAACAAATAAAGATAATACAAATAAAGAATACATACAGATAAATAAAGAATACATACAAATTAAATAAAAATATAAATAAAGAATACATACAAATAAGCAATACTGTAATAAAAGTGATCTATGTCAAATATCTACAGATAAATGAGTCAACCGCTGATTTCGGGTTCTTCTACAGTACAGTATTCTTACAGTATCTACAATAAGTACATATTGTAATAAGTGTTCCTACATACGCATAAATATTACGTTCTTACTTACTAACTTACGTATATATACTTATGTATACTCTGTCTAAAATCTGCCAGCTGCATTAGAAAAAAACTTATGTATACTTACGCATACTTACTTACGTTATTACGTATAAGTATTCTTATTACTTACAATAAGTATTCTTACAATATATTACAGTGTTCACAGAACAAATGTGTTAACCGCTTATTTCGGGTTCTTCTGCAGTATCGCATTCTCACAGCAGTCCTTAACAGTATCATAACAACCGTACAGTAACCTTCTACAGTATCGTATTATCACAGTAATCTTTATCATATCATATACTACCGTACGATATCCTTCTACAGTACCGTATTCTTACAGTAGTTTTAACAGTATCGTATAATACCGTACAATATCCTTCTACAATACCGCATACTACCATATAGCCTTCTTTTTGCAGTACCCTATACTTCGGCACAATATTCTTTTGCAGTTCCTATACTTCGACACAATTTTTTTTTACAGAATTATAATTTGAAAATGTTTCCAAAGTTATAGAAATTGAAGCGTCAAATTGTGATGTCAAAAAAAGTTAAGCAATACGATCAATTTATATATATTGATATATATATAATAATTTTATTATAATTGATATATATATATAATTTACATATATTGAAAATATAAGAGATATATTTTTCATTTTCAAATATTTCAAAATTAAAAATATATCTCTCATATTTTCAAAATAATAGACATACATAAAACTATTCAATATTGCTTAGTTTAAGTAATATTGAATATTTTTTATATATGTCGAAACAATGTATCAAAACAATGTACTTAAATAACGGACATTATAAACATAATTTTGTTTACAGAATTCGATTATATAACATGATTGGCTAATTATATAATACTCACCCACCTCACCAATTCATCATAGATAAGTACTTATGACTTAAAGTCAGGTCTCTCCAAAATACGACCCACGAACCAAATATAGCTCGTGAACGAGTAAAATGAACCCTGACAATAACTGCAATTCAGATTTGCCTTGGATGCAACCATGTCCGATGATTTTATTTTTTAATCAAATATCATTTACTAGTTAAAAAAAAACACGCATCATTATATAAATAAGCCCTACAGAATTTTATACAATAAAACTAAAAATGAAAAAAAAAAAATTCAGGAAATTTATACAGATATGTGTTTTTTAACAATAATTTGCAATTATACATCATTTTTGAATGATTGCTATAAACAGAAAATTACATTAAACTAAAAAATAAAAAATATATAAAAAGAGCTTCAAATTGTAAATCAGAGAACATTTAGATTATAAAAAGGTTTTGTTCTATATGTATCATATACCCGAATGCAAATATTTACAAATTTTAAATAAAAAGTACGATTTTCAAATTTTTTCTGTTATTTTAATATCTCTGAAATATTGATTATCTATCTATTAACTTTTGTATATTTCTTGTATGGCCGCAGACAGTCAACGAAAGAAAAAAAAATCAGAAATTAATATACTTTATTTGCATTTTTTATAATATATATATATAAATTCAAATAAAGTAAGATTGCATAAATTTATCACGTGTGTTAAGAATTGATTCTATTTTTAGTGTAATCAGGCTCGAAGTTTATTTTTTAAATCCATGCCTAAATAAATATATTTATGTCCCCAAATACTTTAAATTCAAAAAGA
This sequence comes from Caerostris extrusa, assembly GCA_021605095.1. NCBI lineage: Eukaryota > Metazoa > Arthropoda > Arachnida > Araneae > Araneidae > Caerostris > Caerostris extrusa. The sequence continues at coordinate 57,442 of BPLR01016870.1, forward strand.
TTCGCGCATTTCAATATATGGTTTAGCAAAATCCACTTCTGCTCATTTATATATAAAGGATCTGCTCTTCTAGCTTGTTGTAAAGTAGAAAATAATAAATAAAATATTTTCTAACAATTAAATGTTTACTTTTTAAAGATGGATCATGTTCCCCGCTTTAATCGCTCATTAAAATCTTAAATTTGTTTTTTAAAGTTAGTTATACTTTTAAGTTAACCTACCACATTCAAATCACGATCTTCGTGAAAAAATGTTTTATTTTTATTTTATGGTTTTATTTTAAAGATCAGGCCATTAACTTTCGAAAACAGTTTTGAGTTTGTTTCAAAAACAACTTTAAGTAGCTGTAAGCTGCTTTATAACGATCTATTATGAATCTGCATTAATGAATTAAAAACTTTAAATTGAATTTCTGAAAAACTATATTTTTTGATACACCGCCATATAATAACAGTCATAATTGCAATAATTTTTCGGAATCTAAGGAGATTTTAGGGGCCTGATGTGGAATTTTAAGGGCCTGTGAGATTTTAGGGGCCTGATCTGTGGCACCAAGCTGTCTGGCTCTTGGCCAGATACCTCGGTGTGTGACGTATTTGCAGTGATTCGAAATCCATTTTAAACCGTAGGGGACGATCTACTATGACTGTAAGGGCGTAAGGTAGACAACCCTAGCCCGTAAAACGAAAGCATCTCCTGTCTCGAAATCTGCAAGTAGGCAGACGGCCTTGGTCTGTTATCTGTTGGTCTTGGCCTAGGCCATAGGACTGGTGCATCAATGAAGAAGAAGAAGAAGGAAATTTTAAATATATATTTTTAATGATGCTATGTATGCGCTTAAAAGGTTTTAAATATATTAATCTAGAGATGAGTTATTGATATTTTATTAAATACATTACTCTTGTTTTGTTTTGTTTTTCCTCTAAATTACTCGATTGTCAGTTACTCACCTATATTTTAGAATAGTATCATTGTTTTAGTTCAATGCATGCATAATGGATAGATGGCTACATTTAAGCAAGTAAATGTGGTTTTGTTTTACATATTCTTTTAGTTAAGAGTGTTCAGCTAAAAGTAAAATTAAAAAAAACATTTCTGCAAAATTTTAACAAAAAAATCTTGTCTATATTAAAATTTTCATGTTTGCGAATGTTTTATTAACCTAATTTAATTATAGTATAAAAATATAGCCATAAAACTTTACTTAAATATTTGGACTTAGAAAGTGGTCAGTTTACCTTAAGTAAAATGTACATATGAGGCGGACAGTGGTCAGTGTATTTCTACTTTAGAGTATGTGTTTCTATTTTGCTAATTCTTGACGCAATCATTCTCCATGGTCTAAATGTTTTCACCTCAATGATTCACATCATATATGTTGTTGTGACTAATCCTCAGTGTCCGACATGGCTGGGCGCATACCCCATTAACCTGTGTGGTCTCATGGATGGATGGCAACTTTTTCTTCTTCTTCTGTTGTGATGAAGCACTCGTAGGTAGAAGTCTGACTTCGCCCCGTGTCTGAAGAAGGAGGGCAATGCTATCTGAAAGGACTTTGGGAAAGAACTACCCCGCATTTCTTTATCATTTGGTTAAAAACTCGGAAAACTCCCACCAGACAGTCTGACTAACGTGGGAAGATGTTGAATATCACAAACGCCATGAAGTCTCCTCATTTTTTGAAACAGCGTCTACAACAATGTTTCCAGCCGATTGAACCTCAGCTCTAATGCTTACCAGCGGCGCACATTATTACTGAGCCACGAGTCAAGCTCATCATATATATAAAACTGACAACTACTTTCCTCAGTGTTATAAATACTTTATCTATTTTTATTTTATCTACTAACTTAATATATTAGCGGATCAATCTAAGAGAAAAATACCTTTGGTCAATCGGTCTGTTCTCTATTTACTAGTAAGCAACATAGATTTCATATGCTTTTTATATTTTTCGTTTATTATGAGTACCCCACTGTTTGGTAGACAATTAAAAATGACTCTACGTCATTTTAGTAGTTATAAGACGTAGAACTTAGAATAAGATTACATAATAGTTTAATTTACTGAAAACAATAGATTATCAATGCTAATTATTTGTTTTTTTTTAAATTTCGTGATACGTATATTAAAACTAGTATAAATATATTACGTTATCTAATCCAACGTAGCTAAATATATGCAAATGACCCAAGTTATTATCCTTTCGTTTTGTTGAACAGCTAAAATGCCCTTGTTCTTGTCCATTACTAACTAATTATGACGGCCATAATGTTAGCCGTAATCTTGACACCTGTTATAGCTGATATTTTCTATTGTTTTTTCTTCATTTGTTACAAGTTGCACATTAATGTCCTCTGAGGAAATCTATTTGAAGTATGGATGGTTTTTATAACCGTTTTTTTAAAGGAGGTTATTATTTTCGTACCTCACAGTATACATGGTATTATATACTGAAATTATTTTTAATTGGTTACATAATAGTATACTTAAAAAATATGTAGCATTTCTGTTTGATTATTGTATTATTGATATTGATTATATATACTATTGAACTCGCTCAATCATTTAATTTGATTAATTTAAAACATAAAATATTATTTTAAGTTTTCTGTAATATCATTCCAATTTTATTTAACTAAAATAGACACATTTCAGACAAATAATTGAGTTGTTTTTTAACATTTTCGAAGAAATCTTGAATCTGTGAATAAGAATAAATATAACTTCTCAGTTAATTTATTTAAACAACATATTTAAATTCTTTTTGAATAATATAAATATATCTATTTTTATTCTGCACCTTTAAATGATGAAATTTTAAATAGTTCCTGAAAAAAAAAAAAGACCTAATAGAGAGACCTCTAGAAATAGAGCTTAGGACAAAAATGCCCTATACTCACACAAGATACCTCGTAATATAATTTCAAGAAACTTTTGTTGTTCATTTTTTTCATCCTATTTTGACACAAATACCACGATCTAGTATTTATGTCCGTATATGAATAAAATACTCTACATATGAATGGGTTAAAAAACAGCAACCACTATTTGAAAAAGAAAATTCATGTGCTGTGTTTCCATTTTTTTTTTTTTTTTTACACATCGTCTCAGTTAATTTATTTAAATAGCATATCTAAATTCTTTTTGATTAATATAAACATTAAATTTTAAGAGATTTCTGAAAAAAAAGACCGTAATAGAGCAAAGGACAAAAATGTCCTGTTCATGTCCTATACTCACACAAGCACTTTGCAATATAATTTCGAGAAACTTTTTCTTGTTCATTGTTTTTTCTCCCTATTTTGACACAAATACCACAATCTAATATTTATATCAGTTTATGAATAAAATACTCTAGATATGAAGGGATTAAAAAACAGCAACCTCTCTTTGAAAAAGAAAATTTATGTGAGGAGCGTCCATTTTCTTTACACATCGTCTCAGTCAATTTATTTAAACAGCATATTTAAATTAAATTGACTAAATAAATCAACTGAGTTTTTAACTCTATTTCTTCACCTTTAAACGATAAAATTTTAAAAATTCTGAAATAAAGAACCGAAATAGAGCATAGGGCAAAAATGTCCTGTCTGTGTCCTATACTCACACAAGGTACCTTGTAACATAATTTCTAGAAACTTTTCTTGATCATTTTAACTCAAATACCATGATCTAGCATTTATACCAGTATATGAATGAAATACTCTAGATATGAAAGGGTTAAAAAACAAACCTCTTTTTGAAAAAGAAAAATTTGTGTGAGGAGCGTCCATTTTCTTTTTTTACACATCGTCTCAGTTAATTTATTTAAACAGCATATATAAATATTTGTTTAAACAAATTAACTAAGTAATTAACTCTATTTCTGCATCTTTAAATGATGAAATTTTTAAATTTTTAAAAAAAAAAAAAGACAGAAATAGAACGTTGGACAAAACTGTCCTGGCCATGTCCTATACTCACACAAGATACCTTGTAACATAATTTCAAGAAACTTTTCTTGTTCATTTTTTTCTCCCTATTTTAACCCTAATACCACGACCTAATATTTATACCAGTATATGAATAAAATACTCTAGATATGAAGGGGTTAAAAAACAGTAACCTCTCTTTGAAAAAGAAAATTCAAGTGCGGAGATTCCATTTTCTTTTTTAATCTTAAGAACTTGGCGATTGGAGACAAGATAAGTTAATTGCTACAATTCAACCACAGCACAAAAGTTCTTCAAGTAAATGCGTCCGCTTCGCCGGAAACTATTACAACCACCATTGCAACACATTTCGCATATCTCTAATGACAGGACGACCACCATACTATATTGGCAATCGAAAACAGTCGTAGACCGTATGGCTAATTGCCGGAAACACTGCACACATACATACAGAGATGGAATCTTTGCGGTACCACACAATGCTTTCCCCTTCTCCACTACTTAAACAAAGCATTTTAAAAGCGCAAGCAATGGCTTAGTCGTGACAAAGAAATCCGACTTATTGATAGAAGTAAGGTGGCATGTTTTTGAATTTTGATTCTCTTTTCTGGTGTTTCACAATGGATAACATCGCTTTGACTCATGCATTGCCAAGGTCGAGCCTTTATCTCCGCTTGATTTTTATTGTAGCATTTGCGCAAGGCATTTCCTTAGAAGTAAGAGAGAGACCTCTAGGTGAAAAAGTGGGCACGAATTCCGCTTAATTTTTAAACTTATCGCGATTTAAATCAGTGATTTTCACACTGCGTAAAAGTTTACTAATCGTTTTATTTATTATGTAGTATTTTAATAATACAAAATATCATGAACTGTGAATATTTGTATAATTAATATTTATCAACTTTAAAATTTATTAATTGATGAAATTTTATAAGTAACGAGTCTCCGGTTGATTTTTTATTGTAGCATTTGCTCAAGGCATTTCCATAGAAGTAAGAGAGAGACCTCTAGTTGAAAAAGTGGGCACGAATTCTGTTTCAATTTTAAACTTATCGCGATTTAAATCAGTGATTTTCACACAGGTTTAAAAGTATTGATTATGTAGTATGTTAATAAAACTAAATATCTTTATGAACTGTGAATATTTTTATAATTAATATTTATCAACTTTAAAATTTATTAATTGATGAAATTTTGTGAGTAACGAGTCTCCGGTTGATTTGTATTGTAGCATTTGCCCAAGGCATTTCCATAGAAGTAAGTGAGAGACCTCTAGGTGAAAAAGTGAGCACGAATTCCGTTTAATTTTAAACTTATCGCAATTTAAATCAGTGATTTTCGCGCAGGGTAAAAAAATATAGGAATCATTTTATTTATTATGTATTTTAATACAAATTATATGAATTCTGAATATTTTTATAATTAATGTTGATCAACTTTAAAATTTATTAATTCATGAAATTTTTATTGTAGCATTTGCTCAAGGCATTTCCTTAGAAGTAAGAGAGAGACCTCTAGATCAGGGGTCGGCAACCTGCGGCTCGCGAGCCACATGTGGCTCTTTTTGGATGTAAAGCTGCGGATCTTTAGTTCCATACGCAGATATTATTTATTTTATCAAAAAAGCATTTAAAAATCGTTCTGAATCGATTAACGAGGATTAGGCGCCGATTCTATCTCTCAGCCACTTGTATTCGCTTTTCACCGCACCCCACCCCCGTGACACGCGTTGTCACTGCCGTCAGCCCATCGGAAGCCCTCGAATGACGTCGTCGTCAGATGTTTCTATGTAGGTTTTAATTCGCTTTCGACGAAAGACAATTTAGCGTCTTCATCAATGCTTTGGCTGTGACGTATAGTTTGTTGTTTCAAGTAAAAGAATTGGAAGCGAATTATCTTCTCAAAGTTATGTATGTACATATACATAACTTTATATATATATATAATAATAATAATAATAATAATAAAACCGAAGTAAAAGTAGGTAACATAATAAGTATTTTATTTTTAAAATACATATTATACATATTTTTTCCAAATAAGATACCTAACTACAACATAGCAACTGATGAAACCAGAAGTATGACAGGAAAAATAAAGGGGCAACAATGAAATAAATACATTCCTAAATGAAAAAGGTATTGATCACCCTGAATTAGAGAACGACAAATTTTTTCCAATGCAGCTGTCAAACAGACATGGACGTCTTGGATGCCTTAAGGCAAGAGCTGCACAAACGTTACTCACTTTGCATTACCCAGGGCGCGCGTGTAACTTGAAGATAAGCCACGGACGCAGAGTAACAATGCCCTCGCAACGCTCAACGATCCTATTAGGACCGGGACCTACGGTTTAAAGTGGATTCCGCACCACTACACACATCCATGGCACCGCCGGGACTCGAACCCGAAACCTGTGGTACTGAGCGCCAGAGCGCTAGCCACTCGGCCATTCAGGCCCAGAGAACGACAAATGGTTGCAAAGATTTTACTTTATGGTGGATATCACAGTGAAATTAAATGAGCTGAATCTAAAACTGCAAGGAAAGGGAAACCCAGCCTATGTTTTGGTAGAAGAATTGGCTTGTTTTGAAGAAAAATTAATTCTTTTTGCAGTATATATTCAGAGCGGTAAATTACTATTTTCAACTTCTAAAAGCAATATCGCGTTAAAACCAGTGCAACTGTTGACACGAGGTACTTCAGCACAGTTATAAAAAAATTAAAGATGAATTTTCTGACAGATTTGAGCAATTCAAAACCACTTTAGCATCCATAGTAAATCCCTCTCAACACAAATAGTAACGAAATTCACAGGGAGCCATTTGGAATTGATACTGGATCTCTAGAAATGCAATTTATCGATTTAAAAAGTAAAGCTTTGTGGAGTGGAAAATTTACAACGTTGAAAAGCAAGTGGGAAGAGTTGGAGGTCCAGAAATGTATGTACGTAACGCAACAAAAGTGGACAGCTTTAAAACAAATGCCGCAAGTTGAGGCACTTATATTCGACGCATGGAATAGTCTTCCAGATTGCTACAGTGAGATGAAGAAGTTGGCATTTGGAGTGCTGACTATCTTCGGATCGACATATTCGTGCGAGCAAGCGTTCTCTTGCATGAATGTAATTAAAAGTAAAGTAAGAAGCCAACTAACAAACGAAAATTTAGAGTCGTGTTTGAAACTTAAAACAACAAGTTATGAGCCAAATTTATCCAAACTTTCTAAAACCATGCAAAGCCTATGCTCCCATTGAATTTGTTTGCTCAATTGTTTGTTATTGAAGTGCAAGTTAGTGTTGTAAGTAAATGTTTAATTGTTTTAATTTATCTAATAATGCCATATATATATTATCTAATTTGTTGTGAAAAACACTACTTATATATGAATAAATAGATATTTTTTCTTATGAATAAATAGATTAGTTTTTTTTTTTTTATCAAAAAACTTTATTTATGCGAGTACTATTTATTGTTGGCAAGAAAAAAATTTTGTAGCTCTTTAAAAACTTTAAAATTTGGTAAATTGTAATTTTTGACTCTTCTGACTCAGAAGGTTGCCGACCCCTGCTCTAGATGAAAAAGTAGGCACGAATTACGTTTAATTTTTAAACTGATCGCGATTTAAATCAGAAAGGAAATGAAAAAATAAATTTTCACAAAGGGTAAAAAGTATTTATTATGTAGTATTTTGATAAAACAAAATATTACTATGAATTCTGAATATTTAACAATTTTAAAATTTATTAATTCATGCAATTTTTATAAGTAACGGGTCTCCGGTTGATTTTTATTGTAGCATTTGCTCAAGGTATTTCCTTAGAAGTAAGAGAGAGACCTCTAGGTGAAAAAGCACACACGAATTCCGTTTAATTTTTATACTTATCGCGATTTAAATCTGTGATTTTCACACAGGGTAAAAAGTATTTATTATGTAGCATTTTTAATAAAACAAAATTTCATTACGAACTGCGAATATTTTTATAATTAATATTTATCAATTTTAAATTATTTTTAATTCATGATATTTTGTGAGTAATGTGTCTCCTGTAGATTTTTATTGTAGCATTTGCGCAAAGCATTTCCTCAGAAGTAAGAGAGAGACCTCTAGGTAAAAAAGTGGGCACGAATTCCGGTTAATTTTTTTTAAACGTATCGCGATTTAAATCAGTGATTTTTGCAGAGGGTAAAATTCAGGAATCGCTTTATTTATTATGTAGTATCTTAATAATACAAAATATCATTATGAATTGCGAATATTTTCAAAATTAATATTTATCAACTTTAAAATTTATTAATTCATGAAATTTTGTAAGTAATGAGTTTATTCATCGATTTAAATTAAATAAATGTCTTAAAAGTTACATGAAAACTGTTCAGTTTCCAAATCGGTGCAAATTTTCATTAGATCAGAGGTGGCAAATTTAATTTTGCAAAGTGAAATTTTTATTTTCAAAATATATAGGAGAGCCAAAATTTTTTTTTAGCAATAGGAATTTTACATCAAAAAAGTATTTTTTATTTATATGGTTATATATTATTGGTGGAATTTATTACTTCGAAGATCAATGATATTTTTCTATTAGCACTTTGATATATGGCATTAAAGTGGTTGTAATGATTTCGAATGTATCTCTTATATTGAAATATATTAATTTTTATCGAGCAACATTTTTGCTAAACAATTCGAATTCTACAACTAAAAGTATTTTTATTTAAATGCGAATTTCATATTGTAGAAATTATTACTTCGAAGATCAATGACGTTTTTGCATTAGGCCATTGATATATGGCATCAAAGAGGTTGTAATTATTTAGAATGTATCTTTTATATTGAAATATATTAATTTTCAACAATTCATTTCTACTCGTATAGTATTTAAAAAAAATGTGTAATTTAAATTTTATTCTGTTAGGATTGCGTGTTGCATTCTCGGAGTCGCAAAACTTATATTGTGTCATTTAATTAATTCTAGATATACGTCAAATTTTGCAACCAGATATACGTCACATATTTGATATTCTTTTATTTAAATAACTACAATACACCTGCATCCTGCATCTACATATTTTTAATTATTCCTTTATTTATACCATGTGATCTTACTAAAATTTAATATTTATACAGAACTATGCTTGTCTCAGTGGCAACGCGCTGCTGGTGAATATTAAGGCGGAGGTTCAAACCGTTGGCGACTTTGTTGTAGACGCTGTTTCAAAAAACGAGGAGGCTTGAATCCATTTCTGATGTTCATCTTCCTGCCTCGTTAATCGGACTACTTGTTGGGAATTTTCGGGTTTTCTCCCATACGATACTCAAATGCGCAGCTACCCTGAAAGTCCTCCTTTTTCAGATACACGGATCCAAGTTAGACTTCTACCAACGGATGCTCCACCATAACAGAAGCTGCCTCTCTACTTCCATGAGACCAAACTGGTTCTTAGACTTAGTCTAGATGTTGTTGTCTACTAAGTAGGATAAGAAAAAAAAAAAAAATTACACAGAAAACTTTTTTTGTTAATTTTTAAAATAAATTATTATCAATACATAATTCAATTGTTTAAGGCATTAAAACTTATCATTGTGGAATAAAACTATATAAATATTACACGAACTTTTGTTATTATTATTATTGTTAAATCGTTTATACTTAAAATTTGATTAAAAGGATGATAAAAACAATAAAAATTATTACTACAACGTATGACAGGTTTACACTGAATAATTGGCTTCTTAAAACTGTAGGACAATGAATTCAAGAAATAAGACATATTTAGTTACAGTCAAAAACAATGAATTTAAAAAAGCTACTGAAAAACAATAGAATAATAATAAAAGTTATATTTCGTAAACTAGAGTAAAATACATGCAGAAAAATCGTAAAATATCTACATAAAAGTTTTCAGTGCGCAATAGGAACTCGTTTTTGAATTGTTCTCAATTTTCTTATTCAAAAAAGAGATATTTTGTGTTTTACGAAAAGAATATTCTATATTTATTATGTTGTTACATAAAAAATAGAAATTGATTTTTAAAATAATTCCAGTATTAAAACAATATATCTTTACGCGTATTTGTTTTAAAAATAACTTCCTGTTAAGATTCTAATTTATTTGATAATCTGAAAATATAAGAAGGGAAAGATTTATAAATAAATAAGACAAAGTTTTCAAACAAAAATAGGCTATGAAAAGTTCCTTGGCCGTGTTAAAAGCTTTTCTACAATTTTATATATTCTTTCTTAGAATCCAAACAGCATAATCCTTTAGAAAAATTTTTTTTTTAAATTTTTGGGAAAAATTCAGCCTCATGGTGGGCCAAGGCCATCTGCCTACTGCAGATATATTATAAAATTAAAATCAAAATGGAGACAGACTTTAATCTCCTTATCAACTCCATTTCATCTCTTAATCCTATGCTATATACATCTCATTTCAAAATCTCATATGTATTGCATAGAATGTTGGCGCTCAATGCCACAGGTTTCGGGTTCGAGTTCCGGCGGTACCGTGAATGTCTGTAGTGGTTCGGAATCCACTTTAAACCGTAGGTCCCGGTCAAATATGACTGTAGAGCGTTGGGCCTAGGACTGACAACCCTACCCCGTAAAAAGAATACATCTCTTGTTTCAAAATCTGCCATCAGACAGATGGGTCGTGAGCCACCATAGGGCTGTTGCGCCACTGATGATGATGATATAAAATGCTAATAGCATTATATTTTTTTTTTTTCAATAAAATATTCATTTGTAGCTAACTTTAGGCCCTTGTCAACCACTGACATCAACTATTGATAATTTTAGTTAAAAACACCTCTTCAAAGTTCTTTACATAGGCGAAATATTCATGGATGTATACATGTGGGGAAAACCTGGAAACCGATATTATTATATAGTGCATATTACCAAAGCGCATATCATTCATATTATTTAGTGCATATCAATCGATATGTACTATATAATAATATCTATAGTCAAGAAAAGATGAGTTACAGAAATGTCCAATAGTTTCCCCAATAATTGATCAAAGGGGAAAACTTTTTAAATTTTGAACACCAGTGTAAATAATAAAACCCATTGCAATACTCTTCAGTATTCTTGTGCATGAGAAACCTGCATGTTGTTCTAAACAATTATTACGCATTTTATTTAGTGTGTTGCATATTTTCGAGATAAATAAATCGCTTAGTTACAGCACACATTGCAATTCTATAGCCTTTTGTTTTAAACTTCCAATGAAAAATATAACTTAAAGAAATTAAAAACAGGGCAATTTCCTGTTACCAGCACAATTTTCCATTCCGGATTTGTGAATACTGAGTTGGCGCTATGTTAGAGAAATTTCCCCTTTCATGATAACATAGCTGGATAAACCATACAGTAAGTTTCACGACGATTTGTAACTCTATGACCATTTAAAAACCTCAAATTCCCTTAATAAAAAAAAGGGAGAAAGTCTTAATCCTTAATTATCCTTTAATAAATCTTAAATTCCCCTGTAATCAGCACAATTTTCCATTTTCGATTTGCGAATATTGAGTTGGCGCTATGTTGGAGAAATTTCCCCTGCCGTGATTACATAGCCGCTGGATAAACCATCCCGTAAGTTTCACGATGGTTTGTAATTCCATGGCTATTTAAAATTCTTAAATTCCCTTAATGAAAAAAGGGAGAAAAGTCTTAATCCTTAATTATCCCTTAATAAATCATAAATTTCTTTCAACCAGCACAAATTTCCATTCTATTCCCTTTTCCATTCTATTTCATTCACTATTTTCCATTTTCCAATTTTTAATATTGAATTCGCGCTATGTTAGAAAAATTTTCCCGTCAGCGTGATTACATAATCGCTGGATAAACCATCCTGTAAGTTTCACGATGGTTTATAATTCCATGACCGTTTAAAAATCTTAAATTCCCTTAACAAAAGGGAAAAAAAACCTTAATCTTTAATTACCCCTTATTAAATCTTAAATTCCCGGTAATCAGCACAATTTTCCATTTTCGATTTGCGAATATTCAGTTGGCGCTATGTTAGAGAAATTCCCCTTTTCGTGATTACATAATCGCTGGATAAACCATCCCGTAAGTTTCACGACGCTTTGTAAATTCCATGGTCATTTAAAAATGTTAAATTCCCTTAATGCGTCACTTAGAGATGTTATTCTTAGAAAAATAAAGCAACGCGCTGCTGAGAGAAAAACAATTGCTTTTAGAGGTCTTTCGAAGAATGGTTTTGGAATAGAGATCAGAAGGGCGATTTCTCGCACATCTTAACAATACAAAAGACAAAAAGTCTTTTATGCAGCTTTCTCAATTTCAATAGCTCGTTTCCGGAAAATATCGACCTTCAAGCCGTATGACCTTCTAGTTACGGTATACTACAGGATTTTCTGGGATGTTTGTGATACGCATCTCAGCGAGTTTCCGCCTTTTCTTTTCGTCTCACTACACTCATTCGTTGTTTAATTTTCTGTATTCTTTTTTCTAATAAAATAATATATTTTTCAGTTATATTATATCAGTTAATGTTATATAAATATTAGTTAGTTATATAAATGTATCAGTCAATGTTATTTATATAAATATTAGTTAGTTATATAAATGTCTCAGTTAATGTTATATAAATATATCAGTTAATGTTATTTAAATATTATTTAGTTATATTTATGTATCAGTTATTTTTTTATAAATATTAGTTAGTTTTATAAATGCATCAGTTAATCTTGTATAGATATTAGTTAGTTATATAAATGTATCGGTTAATGTTATATAGATATTATTTAGTTATATAAATGTATCAGTTAATATTATATAAATATTAGTTAGTTATATAAATGTATTAGTTAATGTATGTATAGTTAAAGCATATGTGAATACTTTAATTATTAGACGCACTTTGGGTCATAATATAAGTTATTTATCTTGGCTATATGACAGTTACATGTAATCAAATTTCCTAACAAATTTTTAAATTGCCCAAAATAAATAAAAATAAAATAAATTTTCGAATATTACAGTAATTCTACTGTTAGCAAATTGTCATTTACTAAGTTCATCAGTAGGTAGACATAAAAAAAGATTCTGTATAATTGTGGAGCATTGCAATTTATAAGAAATTTGTGTTGATGGAGTTACTTTACAACAGATTTTTTTTTTTAATTTCATGCAGTTGTTCTTTTTTTATCATCGCGTTTAAATTGGTTTCTTGTAAATAATGTTGTCTACTCTGTATTCTAAAAGCCGTTTCGTACTTTTGATAATATTTCTAATATGCTTACATTCATAAGTATATATATTTATATAATTATTCATTTATAAGTATAACACTGTACTATAAATGCGACATAAATAAAAACATGTTATGAACATCGATTAACATTCATCTTTGCTCCATATCTAGATTTTATGGTAACTTCAGACATAGTTATGTAAGTCAGACTATTTTAAACTACTTCTTCTCTCCTTCTTCATTGGCGCAACACCCCCATGGTGGCTCAAGGTCGTCTGCCTACTGGCAGATTTCCAGAAAGGAGATGTTTTTATTTTACAGAGTAGGGTTTGTCAGCCCTACGCCCAATACTCTACAGACATATTAGGGCTGAACCTAATATGAATGTAGGCACCGCCGGCATTTGAAACCGAAACCTGTGACATCGAGTGCCAAAGCACTAGTCACTCTGCCATCAGGCACCGTTTTGAACTACTACAGATTAAATTTATTTCATTCATATTAATCTCTGAATATATAAGAATTTATGTGTAAATGTATCAGTATTTATATTTCTGTATAGCTAATAATGTCCAATAATTTTTTGAAAATTCCTCACATTTTAATTTGGTGCGTAAACAAAAGTATAAAAAAAATTAGCTCTTAAATAAATAAAAACTAGTTCTTCCCGAAATAATTACGATTTTGTAACATTGTTATTTATTACAGGCCGTATTCTAATACATTTCAACTCAGCAATAAAACTGCCCATATATCTTAAATACTCAAAAATACCTTAAAAATAATTTGATAATTTTCTATGGAATTACAAGGAAAATGAAACCAATGTCGACAAAAAAATAAACAAACAATGAAATTGCTATTAGATGCAAGATTGTTTTAAGGCTGCACACGAGGAAGCAATCTTTTTTTATTTGATAAAAAATGAGAAATCCTGATTAAGGTTTGTGTTTGCGATAATTTTATTCAATGTTCAAGGAGGCGGTGTATTCTTTTAATTAACATTCATCTTCTAGACAGCAGTAACAGATTAACTTCAAATGATTAATTTAGTTTCCACGGACTTCTCGCAAACCGCACTTTTTTTTTTCTTTCAGTTGATTCTTTCAATGATTTCGAAAATGAAACAGATCTACAATGAAGATAAAGAAAAATAACTTTTTCTTCAATAGCCATAAAACATATCAAATACATTATTTCAAATCAGCAATTTATCCGTAAAATATAGTTTCACCGAAAGTGAAAAAGGAACTTTTGAATGAGATTTTCAATTATAATGGAGTTTTAAAAACATTAAAAATGTTCATTTGAAATATCTACTCATTTCAAAAATTCATTGAGGATATTGGATGCTTATGTTGGGTAATACAGGAAAAAGCTCGCTCAGTGGAGACCATAATATTAATATTACAATATTAATATATATTATATTTATATTTATAATTATATTATTATTAATATTATATTTATATTATATTATACTCTCGGTAGCACATGTTGTTTCTTATCCCACTTGGTAGACAGCAACATCTAGACCGAGTCAAGAATCCGTGTGGTCTCATTGAAAGGGGGGCAGCTTCTGTTGTGATGGAGCACCGTAGATAGAGGTTTGACTTGGCTCCTTCCGGCTTGGCTAAAGAAGGAGAGCAGTGCCTTCAAAAAGGACTTTTAGGGGGAATTCCTCATTTGAGTATCGTATGACAAGAAAACGCGGAAAAATCACACCAGGTAGTCCGACTAACGAGACAAGATGCTGAACATCACAAACGCTATCGTGTGTCCTCTTTTTTTAAAACAGTGTCTACAACAAATCCGCCAGCGGATTGAACCTCTGTCTTAATGCTCACCAGCTGCATTTATAAAGTGATATTTATAAGTATGTAAGTTATTTGTTTGTTTGGATAAATATATATATATATATATATAAGTAATATTTGTGAATATGACTAATAAATATGAAACTTCTTGATGTAGTCATTGCTCCTTTTCGATTAAAAGTAGCCATCGCGGAAGAACGGCAATGCTAAAAGATCGCTACAATGAAAATAGATATCACATATAAAATTAATAGGAAAAAAATTATTAATATGGCAAATTTTAAAACTATCAGATTGATTCTTAAAGAGATTTGTTCCGTTCGAATAATTATAGTACAACTTGTTTTGTTGAAAGCTTTATCAAATGTAACTCATTTCGGTAATCCATGCATGTGCTCGTACTATATAACTACAATACAGTTTGGTAATGATATGGGCGAGAAGTCTGGTTGGGCTCTTTGACGCTCTGCAGTCATATGAGACCGAGACCTGCGACTTAAAGTGGATTTTGAACCGCTACAAATGCTTATTTAATACCGTTAAACTTAAAGACATGAAACTTCTTAAAGTAATCATCGCTCTTTTTCCATCATAATTATCATTGCGGGAGAATGGCCATTTTGAAAGATCGCTACAGTGAAATTAGATATCAAAATTTTTTAAGTAATCATAATAAAATTAATAAGAAAAATTATTATTATAGAAAATTTTTATTTATTTAAATAGATTTATTATTAAAGAGATTTATTCCGTTCAGTAATTACAGCAGAACTTGTTTTGTTGAAGACTTTATCAAATGTAACTCATTACTGCAATCCATGCATGAGCTCCTATAATTGTATAGCTGGATTTCCTTTTTCCAGCTTATTTAAGACCGTTAAAGTCTCATTCATAACAGTCTTACTTATGTAATTGATTGGTAATTGAGCAAGTTATTGAATGTTTGTAACTCATAATCGGTGTTTACATTAAAGTGGGATTGTTTAAGATCAAAGATTAGCGGTTTATTTTATAACTTATTTATAAAAGTTTAGTTCTTTTATTATAGATAAATTAGTAATGACATTTTATTACTGTGATTATTAGTAAAGGTGTCCTTCAAATTCAAATTGTAATGAAACACAAGTGACAGACAAGAATACAATTTTGAAATAACTTAAGAAAGTAATCAATTTTCTCAATACTAAAGAACTTAAAGAAAGTTTTTCTTTTCAGTAAAGACTAAGACAGGAAATTCTTGTTTGGCCAAGTTTTATAATAAGAAGATGTTGAAAGGATTCTTTTTTTTTTTTAAATAAATTTAGTAATTCCCTGTCCACATGATTAATGGAACTTAAATTGAATATAATGATTGTTTAAAAACAATTTCAAAATTCAAAACTTTGAACTTTACAAAGGAAGAATTGAAATGTGGTTTCTTTTTTTTTTTTTTTTTTTTTTTTTTTTTTTTACAGTTTCAACTATTTCATTACTCTCTGTGAAGATGAAGATCGCCTAGTTTTGTCGTTTTTTCCTTCTTTCTAGTCTTCTTAACCATTCTTATAATTAGTATTGACCTTAATTATCCAAATAAAATATTAAAAATTGTTAAATAATAAACGCTCTCTGAATTATCAATAATGCATAAAGGTTTTCTAGAGAAATATACTACACTAAGTCACATTTAAATAAGAAAATTATTTAATTTTCACCTATCAATTCACTGCATTTCATAAACTTGTATACAGTAAAAATCAGCTCGGTTTTTTTTTTTCCTACATCAAAAAGTGCCTAAACTCTGTATAATCTTTTATATATAATTAAAATACATTCATCTTTTGCACTACATTATTCAACCTTTTCAATAACCTGTAGCTTAAAGGAAAATTTATCAACAGTTGTATTACACTGACTTAATCGTCAACAAAATGTCTTTTATTAAAAACTGTGGTTGATTTCAATTCTTTCGCTTTGTTTTCAATTAACTTTTCTCTCATTTTATATATTCTTTTGTTTATATAAATAAAAATATCCTTGGGAAACAAAATAAATTTAATTAAAAGCGAAAAATATGTCGAAATATTTATCAATTATTACGTTTATTTTTCACAATTGATGAAAATGCACAGAAGGAATTCCTGAAACAATGAAGAAAAGATCATCAACAGAAAAATCATCAGAAAAATTTATCAACATTTGTAACAACAACTGACTTAATAGCCAACAGATTGTCTTTTATTAAAAATTGGGGTTGATTTCGTATCATATACTTTGTTTTCAATTAGCTTTTCTTTCATTTTAAATACTCTTTTGTTTGTATAAATAAAAAAAAATATTGGAAAACAAAATAAATTTAATTAAAAAGCGAAAAAATATGTCGAAATATTTGTCAATTATTACGTTTATTTTTTCACAATTGATGAAAATGCACAGAAGAATTCTTGAAACAATGAAGAAAATAAAATTAAAGGTTTTATATTGAAGATAGGTTTAAATTAGTGAAAAACAAATGTTTACAATATTTGTTACGTTTTGGAGAAGAACAGGCATGATTTGATGTATTATCTCATCCAAAGAATGCAAAATCGATTACATTGCAAGTTAGTATACTTTTTAAATTCTATCAACTTTAAACCTACAGTATAATAAAAGGATATTTGAACTCCTATACCAATTATATATACTATATTTAAGCAAAAATGTAGATTATGAAGGTTCAAAACGTTTTATAACTCCTACTCGTGAACATTAACATGTACTAAACGTCACATAATTAGAGTGCAGGATGGCACATATTCGAATCCGCTGGTGGCTTATGTTGCAGTCACTTTATTACAGAAATGACAGGGTTTGATGGCTTACGTAAGTATTTCTTATCTACAATCAGGCTGACTAGCGGTATTTTCCAATTTTTTTTTCCATGTGACAATTCGAAAGCAGTCACTCAATAAAGTTTTCTGGATGGCGTCATTACCCATCTATTTGTAGATTTGGGTTCGTGGCATACATACGGGAAACACGAAATCCCCCTATGTTTTTAAACCTTATATTTAATATAATTTGCTTCAGGATTTAATGCATCTTTCATTTTGTTCTTATAATTTAAACTGTATTTTTTTGTATGTATGTATTGTAATATAAACGTAACAAATTTTCTAATTCTCACCCTAAGTTGTTTAACATTAGGGCACATGGCCTCATTATCTCAACTTTAATATGCAGAATATTCTTAAAATGGTTGAACAAAATAAGACAGTATTTAGTATTTAGTATATGTTAATGTTATTTAGGTAAATAATAGTATCCACGTGTAATGCAATGATATACGTTTACTATGGAACCCATGGCTACCTTCCATTCAGAGAATCAAAAAAGAGTAACTTTGAAACACGTCCAGAATGCGTAAGTCATCAATTTAACTTCATTTCTTTTTTTTGCAAAAACAGTAAAACAACTCAATATCACACAATCAATTATATGCCTTATGCAAATTTTCATTGAAGAAAAAAAAAAAAAAAAAACAATATTGACGTTTGCAATTGATTGGTTCATCAGGGTTCAATAAGAAAGCCAGCCAAGAAATAAATGTTGTTCCTCAATACATAAGTTTATTTTCTTTGCCACCATACTTCGTAAAGATTTCAGCTGATAGGATAAACACCACACTAAAAGTTTCGAGACGGTTCACCACTCTTTCCAGTCGTGATGGAAGTGGTGGTCATAATGGTGTGGTGCTTCAAAGGCACCCTTGGATCCCACTTAAAGCACCTACTTTGAGTCTCTGTCTGATCTGCCTTGGACGCCATGAAGCATCTACTTTGAGTTTGATCTGGATTGAATCAAAGAATTTCATTAATGGTCTTTTTTTCACCGTAAAAAAATTAATATGAACATTTAGCTTTTACGCCTTTCAGATAGTCTGAATGGAATTTGACCCTGTATTTTATTGTAAATATTATTCGTCTTGGTGGATGCTATACATTTTTATATTTTCCAAACTATTTACGAACATACTGTCTGTATGCTTTAGCACCACATTAAATTTATCTGTAAGTTATTGACTGTTGTTTTCATATCTAACATCACGGAAATACAACGTATTTAAATTCACAACATGTAAACTGTACTATTGCTATTATGCTAAAATTAATACTCTTTAGTAAATGATTTTTTCAATATATAATGATAAAAAATTAAAAAATTAAGTAATAACATATTAAAAATATATTTACTTGAGAGGACACTATATTATTAATATTAGATATTTTATGAAGAAATTTTCTTATTAACTTCCAAATCAAGATTACAAAAACAATTGCGCTGCATGAGGTGAATAGCTGTTTATAGCACTGCGGTATGAAGATATCAGCTTGAGTTATACACACTTTAAGTGACAAGGAGTCATGGGATACCTCTTAATATCGTGTAAGGCCTCGCACGCCCGGCAGGGTGCGTAACTCGGGCATTGAGGCATGGATCGCGAGTCAGTTGAGTCTTTGCACCTGCGGGAATATTGAGCCATGCTGTCTCGATAGACGTCCATAATTGTGAAAGCGTTGATGGTGCAGGATTTTGGCCTTTGAACAGATATATCGATGTTAAATACACTTCCATTGTAATTGGGGATTCATGTCAAGGCGGGATCTAGATGTCAAATCATTCTTAGTTGGATGATTAATCCGAAGAATGTTCTTCAAAAGTCTGAAGGAGGAAATAATGAACAGTTGGCCCAGCCCGTGGCCTTCAGCGTTAATGTCATCAAATCCCCATCGTTGTTTTTGAAAAATTTACACCAAGGGAAATTCATGGATGGCTTGCCAGTAGTCTCCCAGCAATAAGCTGGACAATAAAGCATTTCCGGTCCCGTGAACAGGTCCAGTCCACACCAGAGGACTAGGTCCATACCATGAACCCAGCCACCTGCTGCATTACTGGGGCCACCTGGCTTAGAACAAGTGCAGCGCTGTGGTTTGGTCCATGGCCCCATGGTCTGCGCCACACTCAAGACTGCATCAGCTCTTACCAGCTGAAATCAAGTAAAATGTCGTGGACCGGAGTCACGGTTCCGAACCAGCTCAAAGGTTCCAATAGCCGTATAACTCCGCACGTGCCCACGAGTCGCTGCAAGCGATGTCGTTCTATCAGTAAAGGCGCTCGAAAGTCGATCCTTCTGCTGGGCATACTTCAGAAAGCCGGAAATTTCCCCTACGCACGGTTCTAACAGACAAGTCCACTTATACGTCCACATTGGTTCTGCGATTATTGTTGCGTGATCGACCAGCATACTGTCTGTTGGGGTACACACGACTCTCTTGCAGACGATCATGGGTCTCAGTCAATTAAGTGCAGGCGGTGACCACTGCGGTGTCCAGCAGGTGGGATCGTGGCGGCCACGCAGGAATTTCACCATATAAACCCTCGCTGACACAGTGGATCTGGGAATGTTAGATTCCTAACGATTTCGAAATAAGCGCTGACCAGCCTTGCGTCTGTCCAACAATAATGC
>BPLR01016871.1:0-45010 GCA_021605095.1 Caerostris extrusa
GTTAAGAACAATTCTCTACAATAGCACCAACGCCATTAAAAAAAAATATTTACTCAAGGCTTTTCATAAGCAACGCTACTTTTGCAAACTTCATAAATTTAAAATTTCAGATAAATTCATTTTACTAGGGCTATTATAAGTTAAATTATCGAAGAATAATTAACAAGCTTTACTCGAATAAGTAGAACTTTTAATTTTAAATTTATTATACCTTTTTAATAATATTATTCGTAAATAATTAGAAAAGTAAAAACGTAAAAAGTATTTTTTTTCCCTTTTGAAATTTACAAACAAAAGTTGAGCGTAACTCATCCCACCCTCATTAGCTCTGTGTCTGTGTGATGTATAGGGGGCACCAAGCTTGAAAAAAAGGGCAATACTATACATCAATCATTTTACACCATCTGTCAAGTTACTTTTAGCTATTTATTTCTCTTGGATGGCGAAGGACAAGCAGCGCAAAGTAAGGCGTGTATGAGTTCAGATCAAGTTCCTTTGAAAACACAGCAGCAAGCAAAGAATGGGAGACAGATTTATTTTTTAAAGTAATCGAGGAGTTTGGCAGATATTCGCTTTTGTATTCGGAAGTTACAATAATATCGATCGACTGTTTAAAATGGGCAGATTCGTAATGGTAACAATGGAAGTGTAAATAGAGTTGTTAATGCAGTTGAAAGTTTAGCATTTCTTTGACTATCTAGCTCAAAAAGAGATTATGAGTGAAAATCTTTATTTTAAATGTTGTAATTTATCAGTATTATTTTTAGTGCAAAATTATATTTATTATTGCTTTAAACTTATAAAATGGGCCTGATGGTCGAGTGATTATAGCCCTGGCGCCTGTTTCCACACAGGTTTCTTTGTTCGAGTCCAGAGTTCCATGTTTGTTTATAGTGGTTCAAAATCCACTTTTAAACCATAGATCCCGGTCTAATGTGATTGTTTGGTGTAAGGCGGAAACCCCTACCCTTCAAAGGAAAACATTTCTTGTTTTCGGAAATCTGCTGGTGGGAAGAAGGCTGTTACGGCCGATGATTATTATTATTATTATTTTATGGAAAATGATTCCTTACACTTGAAATTCATACAGTTAAAATATAAAGGATTGAGAAAATAATTATATTTAAAATATTTTACAAAAAATATTTCTATATTTTTCTTTGCTTGGGATGTGTTTTTTATCACAAATATTCCTTTAAAATAATTAAATACCAAACTATAAATTAGTTAACATGTTAATGAGAAATGACAAAAGTTCCTTTATCGTAACTAACTAGAAATTTAACTCTTGTCAACTATACTTTTTACAATTTATAGAAATTGATATTAAACTAAGAATACTTTTAACACAAGTCAGCGTGCCAAATTAAAATAAAAATCCAGTCCTTTAACAAAATGTATTTCCTCTTGACTAATTTATTGATGAAAATATGCAGTTTACGAGGTTTTCATAAGCAAAAGCTACTTTTGCAAACTTCATAATTTTTAAAAATTTCAGATAGAGTTAATATACTAGATCATTATAAGTTCAACTATAGAAAATACTTTGAATTACATAATGAAAAGCTTACAACAAGCTTTGTTAACCCTAAAATCTTTTTTAATTTTAAATTCACTACACCTTTTAAATAATTAATTTTCTTAAAAAATCAGAATTATGAAGATGCTAAAAGTTTATTTTTTCCCTTTAAAATTTATTAAACAAAGTTACTGTAACTCATCCCAATTAGTTCAGAGTGTGATGTATGGAGCAGTAAGCGAAAGAGGGCAATACTTTATATCAACCATTTTTCAAACTACCTCTTCGAAGAAATACACACATTTTCTCGCGAAAAAGAAGTTAAGGGCAGTAGCTGGAAATAAGCTTGGATGTTTCTTCTTTTTTTTTTTTTTCAAGTTATATTTTTAGCTATTTATTTCTCTTGATGGCGAATGACAAGGCGAAAGTAGGGGCGTGTATAAGTTCTGATCAAGTTTGGAAACACAGAAGAAAGCAAAGAATGTGAGAGACAAATTTATTTTTTAAAGTGCAATCGAAAGAATTTAAGCAGACAATCGCTTTTGAATTCGAAGTTACAAATAAATATCGACTGTTTAAAATGGCAGATCTGTAATGGTTCACAGCGTAGATAGTTGCTAATTTAGTTGAAAGATTAGCATTTCTTTTGACTATTTAACTTCAAGAAACGATTATGAGTGAAAATTCTCTTACTCTAAAGGTGGTAATTTTTTTATTATTTTTTATTGAAAATTTGTACTTCAATTATTACTTTATAGATTTAAAAATGGGCCTGATGGTCGAGTGATTACCGCTCTGGAGTTCATTGCCACAGGTTTCTGGTCCGAATTCAGGTGGTGGCATGGATGCTTCAGTAGTTGTTCGGAATCCACCAAACACTAGGTCACGTTTTTATGCCATTGTTGGGCGTAGGACCGAATACCGTACCCCTTAAAAGAAAACATCTTCTTCGCTCGAAATTGCCTGTGAACAGATGGTCTTGGCCCACCATGGGATTTTTGCGCCAGATGAATTTATTATTATTTTGCTTATTGGAAAATGATTCCTTACAGTCAGAAATTCCAGTTATATATAAAGGCTTATATTTAAAAATCTATTTACAAGAACATTTATATTTTTATCGTTGTTTGAAATGTGACTCTATCACAAATAATCCTTTAAAAATTATAATTAAACATTGAACTAAAACCCACTATCCTGGATAATGAAAAATGACAAAAATTTCCTTTTATCGTAACTAACTAGAAATTTAGCTTTGGTAAGAACAAAACCTTATAAACAAAACTACTTTGCAAACTTCTGTAATTTAAAAATTTCAGATAGAGTTAATTTACTAGATCATTATAGGCTAAACTATCGAAAAATACTTCAATTACATCATAATAAAAGCAAAGCTTTTACCTTCTAAGTAAGTCTTTTTTAATTCTAAATTTGTCACAAATTTTGAATAATTAATTTTCTTAAATAATCAGACTTTCAAAGATGTAAAAATTTATTTTTTTCCCCCTTTAATATATATTAAACAAAAAGTTAAGCATTAATTTTAGCTATTTATTTCTGATGGCGAAATGACAAGGCAAAAGTAGGGTGTCTATATGTCTTGATCGTTCCGTTGCAAAACACAGAAGCAAGCAAAGAATGGGAGACAAATTCCTTTAAAGTGCAATCGAGAAATTTGGCAGACATTCGCTTTTTTAAATTCGGAAGTTACAAATAAATATCGACTGTTTAAAATGGGCAGATCTCACATAATTGTAACACGAAGTGTAAATAGAGTTTGTTAATGGTAGAAAGTTTAGCATTTTTGACTATCTAGTCACAAATGAGATTATGACCGAAAATTCTCACTCCTAGCGTTATAATTTATTTTTTTTGCAAATTATGTTTATTATTACTTTGTAGATTTATAAAATGGCAAGTGTGATAGCAGAATCGATTACCGCTCTGCCTCGATACAGGTTTCTGATTCGGAAACCAGGTGGTGCCATGGTTGTTTGTAATGGTTTTTTGAAACCCAATATTAAACCATATGCCGGTCTATCGGGACTGTTAAGCATAGGGGGCTGAAAACCCTGTGTGCCTTAAAAAGAAAATCCTCCTGTCTCTGAATCTGCTGTGTTCAGATTCAAATTCATTGTGCTGTTGCGCCAGATTATTTAAATTATTTTAATTGAAAATGATTCCTTACGATTGAAATTAAAGTTATATAAATGATTATGCTTAAAATCTATTTACATAAAAGCATTTATTTATCACAAATATTTCGTTAAAAAAATTAAAATACTGAACAAACAATGAGTTAACCTGACAAGGAGAAATGGCATACCTCCTTTATCGTAACTAGCTAGAAATTTAGTTTTCGTAATACCAAGTTTTACAATTAGTAAGAAATTATTATTAAAATAAAGTACATTTAATAAAAAAACATAAAAACATTTTTTATTTATAATTAAACGCTTATGAACAATTACAACAACATTAATGCTTTTAATATCACAAGAATTTTCTCTTGAGTGTGGAATTTATTAATGAAAATAACCATTTTAAGAGGCTTTTCGTAAAACAAAGCTACTTTACAAACTTCATAATTTAAAGTTTTCAGATAGAGTAAATTTACTAGACCTTCATAAACTAAACTATCGAAGAATGCTCTCTAAATTGGCATCATAATAAAACAAACAGCAAGCTTTATTCGTCTAAGCAAATCTTTTAGTTCTAAAATTATTAAATTTTAATAACTAATATTCTAAATAATCAGAATTGGAAAGACGTAAACTTTATTTTTTTTTCCTTTCAAAATTTATATTACTAAACAAAAGTTGTCTCACAACTCATCCTTACCTCATTAGTTCCGGGTGTGTGATGGCGAGCACTACAAGCGAGAAAGGGTAATATATATCAACCATTTTAATAAACTGTCTCTCTGAAGAAAATACATAGATTTTCAAGTGAAAAGAAAAGTTAATGTCAGTCGCAAAGCAAGTTTGGATACTTCTTCCTTTTTCAAGTTACTTTTAGCTATTTATTTCCTCTGGATGCATAAATGACAAGGCAAAAGTAGGGCGTGTATAAGTTCTGCCTCTAAGTTCCTGGGAAACACACAGCAACAAAAATCTGGGAGACAGATGGTTTTAAAGTGCAATCGAGGAATTTGGCAGACATTCACTTTTGAATTTTGAAGTTACGAAAAATATCGACTGTTTATTCATGTTTAAAGGCTAGTTCGATAATGGTAACACAAAGTATAAATAGAGTTAAAGCATGTAGTTGAAAACTTAGCATTTCTTTTGACTATTCGAAGTTATAAAAGCGATTAGTGAGTAAAATTTTCATTCTATAGGTTATGATATATTCCATTATTTTTTATTGCAAGATTATGTTTATTATTACCATTGTGTAGATTTATAAAATGGGCCTGATAGTAGAGTGATTACCGCTCTGGCTCTAGCTGCCAGAGAGGTTTTGATCTGATTCCGGTTGGTACCATTGATGTTTATACTAGTTCAGAACTAATTCCCTTTAAGCCATAGGTCCCCGTTTTAAGTAACTGTTGGGCTTAGAGCTGCTCAACCATAACCCTTAAAAGAAAACGTCCCCTGTTCCCCGAAATCTGTTTTCATCGTAACTAATTAGAAATTTAGTTTTTAAGTAATAATACAATTTTTACAATTAGCAGGAAATTGATATTGAAATAAAATACATTTAACAGAGTCACAAAACAATACAATAACATCAACACTTTACTAACAAGTATTATAACTGACGAAGGAATTTATTAATGAAAATATGCATTTTAACAGGCTTTTCATAAACAAAGCTACTTTGCAAACTTCATAATTTAAAATCCTTGTATAGAATTAATTTACTAGGTTAAATCCGGTTAAATATTACCTCAAGTTAAATACATCATAATAAAATGTGCAAGCTATACTCTCTATGTAAGTATTTTAATCTCTAAATTTATTATACATTTTTAATAATTAATTTTCTTAAACAATCGAATTGTTAAGATGTAAAAGCTTATTTTTTACCTTTTAAAATTTATTAAACGAAAGGCGTAAATCATCCTTCCCATTAGTTCTGTGTGTGATGTATAGAGCTTAAAGGAAGAGGGGCAATAATATAGGATCAACCATTTTACAAACTACTACTCCGAAGAAAATACATGTATTTTTTGGCGAAAAGAAAGTTAATGGCAGTCGGAAGCAAGCTTGATGCTTCTTTCTTATTTCAAGTCACTTTTAGCTATTTATTTCTCTTGTTGGCGAATGACAAGGCAAAAGTAGGGCATGTATAAGTTTTGATCAAGTTCCTTTGAAAACACAGCAGCAAGCAAAGACTGGAGGAGACAGATTCATTTTTTTAAAGTGCAATCGAGGAATTTGGCAAGACATTTGCTTTTTGAATTCAGAAGTTGCCATGAATATCGACTGTATAAAATGGGCACATCTCAAAATGGTAACGCAAAGTGTAAATAGAGTTGTTAACATAGTTGAAAGCTTAGCATTTCTCTGACCATCTAGTTATAAAAAAGTTGAACAATTATGAGTGAAAATGTTCATTCTAAAGGTTATAATCTTCATTTTATTATTTTTTTTCGCAAATTATATTTATTATTACTGTAGATTTATAAAATGGGCCTGATTGCTAAGTGATTACCGCTCTAGCGCTCGTTGCTACAGGTTTCTGGGTTCGGAGACCAGTGAGGTGCCATGGATGCTTGCAGTGGTTCAGAATGCACTTAAACCGTATGCCTCGGTCTAATGTTACTGTTGGGCATAGGGCAGACACAACTTTTTTAACCTTTAAAAAGAAGACATCTCCTGTCTCAAAATCTGCTAAGAAGGCTGACGGTCTTAGTCACTCATGAGGCTGTTAGCCGATGATGATGATGAAGATGATGATTTTATTGAAATGATTCCTACAGTTGTAAATTCCATATGTATAAAAATCAGTAAGGATTATATTTAAAAATCTATTTACAAAATCATTTCCAGTATTTTTATCGTTG
This sequence comes from Caerostris extrusa, assembly GCA_021605095.1. Lineage (NCBI taxonomy): Eukaryota > Metazoa > Arthropoda > Arachnida > Araneae > Araneidae > Caerostris > Caerostris extrusa. The sequence continues at coordinate 6,531 of BPLR01016871.1, forward strand.
TTTGAACGCGGATTTTATGACAAATAATTATGTAAAAATACTCAAATAATTAACTAAAATTAGTTATCCTGATAATGAAATGTCAAAACTTTCCCTTCAACGTAACTAATTAGAAATTTAGCTTAGTTATAGAAAAACATTTTATAATCAGTAGGAAATTGATATTAAAATAAAAATAAGTTTAACAGAGTCATGTACCAATGCTTTATTAAAAAAATTATTTACCTGATGACGGAATCAAAAATAAGGTTTATCATAAACAAAAGCAACTATGTAAACTTCATAATTTAAAATTTCAGATAGAATTAATTTACTAGGCCATTATAAGCTAATATATCGAAGAATACTTAATTACGTAATGAAAATGCTTAACGCTTACATCAAGCTATACCGCCTATGAATTCGGAAGCTACAATAGACTGTTTTAAATGTCTAGATTCATAATGGTAAACAATAAAAGAGTAAACACAATTGTTAATATAGTTGAAAATTTTGTATTTTCTTTGACTACTTAGTTACAAAAGGATTATGAGTGGAATTTTTATTCTAAAGGTTATAAATTTAGTTTATTACTTTTTATTGCAAAATTATATTTGTAGATTTATAAAATTGACCCTGATGGTCACCTGATTGATTACCGTCTGGCAACAATGCTGCCACAGGTTTCTGATTCGACTTTAGGTGGTGCCATGGATATTTGTAATGTTTTCTAATTTCACTTAAAACCATAACTCCCGGTTTATTGTGATTGTTGGGGTAGGGCTGAAAAACATACCACTTAAAAAGTAATCATCTCCCTGTCCCGAAATTCCCAGCTTTTGGGCAGACATCTGGTGCGCCATGTGGGGCTATTGTGCCGATGATGACGATTATTATCATTTTATTGAAAGTGATTCTTACAGTTGGAAATTTCAGTTATATAAAGAATTATATTTGAAAAATCATTTACATAAAACATTTATATTTTATCGCTGTGTTTGTAATATGACTTTATCATAAAAATTAGTTAAAAAAATAATTAAATACCGAACTAAAATTATTTTATCCTACTAATGAGAAATGAGAAAAAAATTTCTTTCATCGTCTTTGGTAAAAGCAATTAGTAGCAAATTGATATCGAAATAAAAATACATTTAACAGAGTCAAGAACAATCAATAACATCAACGTTTTACTAACAAGTATTTTTATTACGACGTTATTTATTAATGAAAAATATGCATTTTACGATTCTTTTCATGCATTCAAAGCTACTTTTGCAAAACTTCATAATTTAAAATTTCAGATAGAGTTAATTTACTAGACCATTAAAAGCTAAAAACTATCGAAGAGTAAGTAAAGTAAGTCTTTAATTCTAAATTTATTACAGCATTTTTAATAATTAATTTTCTTAAAAAAAATTGTATAGACGTAAAAGCTTATTTTTTTTTCCCCTTCTTAAAATTTATTAAACAAAAGTTAGGCGCAACTCATCCTTACCTCGTTAGTTTTGTGTGTGATGTACAGAGCACTAAGTTTAAAGGGCCACAATACTATAGATCAACCATTTAAAAACTACTGCTTCGAAGAAAATACATATATTTTTATGAAAAGAAAGTTAATGTAGCCAAAATGGAAGCAGGCTTGGATGCTTTTTTCTTTCTTTTTTCAAGTTACTTTTGGCTATTTATTTCTCTGATGGCGAATGACAAGGCAAAGTAGGGCGTGTACAAGTTCGGATCAAGCCTTGGGGAAACACAACGACAAGCAAGGAATGTGGGAGGCAGATTCATTTTTCAAAGTGCAATCGAGGAATTTGGCAAAAGACATTCGCTTTTGAATCCTGAAGTTGCGAATAATATACACTGTTTTAAAATGACTAGATTCATAATGGTAACAAAAAGTGTAAATAGAATTGCTAACATATTTGAAAGCCTAACATTTTTTTGACGGTCTAGTTGCAAAAAAACCGACTTTAAGTGAAAATTTTCATTCTTAAAGGTTATCATTTATTAAATTTTTTATTGCAAAAATTATATTTATTATTACCTTGTATATTTATAAAAGTTGGCCTGATGGCCAACTTTATAAATCTACAAAGTAATAGTGGCTAGCACTCTGGTTCTCAGAGCCACAAGTTTCGGGTTCGAGTCTAAGCATGGGACATCAATGATTTAGTGGTTCTGAAAATCACTTTAAAACCATAGGTCAGTTTCTAAAGTGACTCTTGGGCATTAAATGACAAACACTAACTTCCCCCTTAAGAAGAAAGATATCTCCTGTCTTGAAATCTTATTGTGGACAGAATGACTTGACCCCATGGGCTGTTGAGCCGATGATTATTATTATTATTATTATTTTATTGAAAAATGATTCCTGCCTGTTGGAAATTCCAGTTATATATAAAGGATTGAGATAGGATTACATTTAAAAATCTATTTAAACAAAACATTTATATTTTTATCTTTTGTTTGAAATGTGACTTTATCATATAATCCGTTAAATATAATTAAATACTAAACTAAAATTAGTTATCCGGATAATGAAAATTGACACACATTTCCTTCAACGTCACTAACTAGAATTTAGCTTTGGTAATAATAAAAGTTTACAATTAGTCGGAAATTGATATTAAAATAAAAATACATTTAACAGAGTCACGAACATTACAATAACATCAACGCTTTACTAACAAGAATTTTCTCTTACGTTAGAACTTATGAATGAAAAATAAGCATTTTACGATGCCTTTCATAAACAAAGCTACTTTGCAAACTTCATAACTTAAAAAAATTCAGATAGTGTTAAATTAATAGAACTTCATATGTTAAAGCATAAAAATACTTATATTACGTAATAAAACGCAAGCTAACTCAACTAAGCAAACCTTTTAATTTTAAAATTATGACACCATTTTTAATAATCAATTTTCTTAAATAATTAGAATTGTAAAGACGTAAACTTTATTTTTTTTCCCTTTTAAAATTTATTAAACAAAAGTTGGGCGTAACTTATGCTTACCTCATTAGTTCTGTGTGTGTGTGTGATGTATAGAGCACTAAGCGAAAGGGCATAATATAGATCAACCATTTACAAACTACTCCTTCGAAGAAAATACACAGATTTTTTGGCGAAAAGAAAGTTAATGGCAGTCGGAAGCAAGCTTTGATGATTCTTCCTTTTTGTTGTCAAGTTGCTTTTAGCTATTTATTTATTTCTCTTGATGGCGAATGACAAGGCAAAAGTAGGGTGTGTATAAGTTCTGATCAAGTTCCTTTCAGAAAACACACAGTGACAAACAAAGAATGAGAGAAAGATTTATTTTTTAAAGTGCAATCGAGAAATTTGGCAGAGATTCGCTTTTAAATTCGGAAGTTACAATAAATATCGACTGTTTAAAATGGGCTGATTCGTAATGATAACATAAAAATGTAAATAGAGTTGCTAACGTAGTTGGAAAGTTTTTATTTCTTTGAATATCTAGTTACAAAAAAAAAGAGGATGAGTGAAAATTTTCAATCTAAAGGTTATAATTTATTTTATTATTTTTTAATGGAAAATTATATTTATTATTACTTCGTAGATTTTTAAAAGGGGCATGATGGTCAAGTAATTACCAATCAATTAATCTCTTTGCTGCAGTTTCTGGTTCAAGTTCAATTGATGTTTGTAATGGTTCGAAAACCACTTTAAACCATTGGTCCTGGTCTAATGTGACTGTTAGCACAGCCCTACCACTACCAATGACCCTACCAATGCTGGCAAGCCTACCACTTTAAAATAAAACATCTCCTGTCTCGAAATCTGCCTGTAGATAGATGGCCTTAAAAAATACCATGGGGCTGTTGCACCGATTATTATTATTATTATTTTATTGAAAAACTTATTCTGATGGTTAGAAATTTCACTTCCATAGAAAGGGATTATATTTAAAACATCTATTTACATAAAAATAACTACTTATATTTTTTATCTTTGTTTGAAATGTGACTTTATACAAACAATCCGTTAATTAATGCTGAATAAATACTGAATTACTGAACTAAATACAGAACTAAAAATTAATTATCCTGATGATGAAAAGTGAGACAAAAATTTCCTTCATCGTAACTAACTCAAAAATTTTGCTCTGGTAATAACAAAACTTTTTACAATTAGCAGGAAATTGATATTAAAATAAAAATAAGTCTAAAAGAGTCAAGAATAAGTACAATAACATCAATGCTTTACTAAAAGTGTTTTCTTTTATGATGTGTTTTATTAAGTAAAAATAAGCATTTTTTACGAGACTTTTGATAAACAAAGCAGCTTTTGCAGAACTCATAATTTAAAAATTTCAGTTAGAGTTAATTCTTACTTTATCCTCATAAGTTAAACTATCAAAGAATTTAAAACCACAAGCGTTACTCGTTCATGAAAATCTTTTTAATTTAAAATTATTAGCAGCATTTTTAATAATTAATTTTCTTAAATAATCAAAGTTGTAAAAGTTTATTTTTTTTTTAAAATGTATTAAAACAAAAGTTGGGTGTAACTCATCCCTTACCCATTAGTTCTGTGTATGTGGATGTATGGAGCACTAAGATTGAAAAGGGCAATAATACATATCAGCCATTTTACAAACTACTACTGAAGAAAATACACATATTCTTTCGCGAAAAGAAAGTTAACAGTTTGAAGCAGGTTTGATGGTTCTTTCCTTTTTTCCAAGTTACTTTTAGCTATTTATTTTCTGGATGGCGAATGACAAGGCAAAAGTGCGTGTAAGTTCTGATCGAGTTCCTTGGGAAAACACAGCAGCAAAGATGTGGGGAGACAGATTTATTTTTTAAAGTGAAATCCATGAGTTTGGCAGACATTCGCTTTTCAATTCGGAAGTTACAATAAATATCGACTTATTACAATGGTGTAAATAGAGTTGTTAACATAGTTGAAAGCTTAGCGTTTCTTTGACTAATCTAGTTTCAAAAAGAGATCACGAGTGTAAATGTTCTTTCTAAAAGCTGTAATCGAATATCATTATATTTAATCAACATTTTTTTTTATAATTTTTTATTGCAAAAATAATATTTATTATTACTTTATAGGTTTATAAAATATTAAATTTTTAAGTCCAATTTTCAAAAAAAAATTCTAATCATGGTTAACCCTAATGGAAAGAAACGGTTTATAGTATGTTCGAAACTCCCTCCTTTTGCCTACATGCCCATTATTAACTTGTCATGTGGTGTTTTAGAGTTTGTGTTTCTACCTCATTCTTGTGCATTTTTTACTTCATTTGTGTTTCTACCTACCATCCACAAATTTCAAACCCAGTAATGCATTTCCGTTAAAAAATTTATACATTTATACATTCAGTATCACAGAATCAACTTCATCTTCTATTCTTATTGATTGTTTAAATTAATGTTTCATTTTTTCATAGAAAATTCTTAAAAAAATTACAAAAATATATTCTACACTAGCTTTTTGTGGTCAATACTAAATTATTATCCTTCATTAATTAAGACAATACAAAAATCTACAAAACAAATTTACTATGACACTCATTGAAAATAAAATTCATTAACGATATTTCCATATATAAATTGCATAATTAAAACCAACAGAAATTAAAAATTTCTTTTTCAAATCTGTAAAGACAACTTTTAATATAATAAGCTTTCAACAAATCTTTCAAAATCCATTACATTAAACTTCACTTCCTTATGTAACCCCCCTTGATATGAAATATTATAACCCAACAGCTTGTCGTTTCGTCTCCTGTTGTTCCTTGGTCGTTTGCCCCATAGGCTTCAGGCACGAATCTGGCGGTGGCATGGAGGTTTGTTAGTGGTTCGAATCTGCGTTAAACTGTAAGCCCCGGTGTAAGCCCAAAGTTTGCAATAAAAATGATCGTAAAGCAAACCAAACCTCTAGTTCCTAATATATGTAGATATTCCAGACAAAATATTTTTAGAATAATTTCATATGCTATAAAGGCAGGAAAAATGAACTATAAATAATTATTAATATGAATGAATAATAAAGCTTTCGAATATTTCTTAATTTTAATCTTTCGAATTTTTCTGAAATTATTTCTTCAGTATATATATTTAGGATTTTAAAGTTCTTCTTACAAGCATCCCTCCCCTTTAACAGGGAACAAGATAAAGTAGGCGCTTTTAGTCTGGTATTCGATGGTTCGGTATATTCTATAATACGATTTTTATAATACAGCATATTACAATTTCTACATGTAATTATTGACTGGGGAAATAAAAGTATATCTTCAAAAGTATTTCGGCTGGTGCTGATGATATAAAACTCAAAAAATAATAATAAAAGCAAGTAATATAAATTTTTTTAATGTCAATTCTACTTTTTTTCACTATATTGCATAAAGTCCTTTATAATAAAGTTGAAATTTTCTCTTATATCTCACGCCAACTATTGGTAGATACATGCAACTTAAATCTAAAAAGATTTTTAAATAATTTATTAAATTTAATTAATGAATTAATATTTGAAAAAACTGTATTAACATCCAGTGTCATCCACTACAAGTTGTATGTATGTATTTGAACTTGTATGGATGAATAAAAAGTATTTTATTAACGTTTGAAAATTTGAACAAGATATATATAGGGAGAGTGTGAACTAAAAGTAGGAATTGAAAAACAGCAAAATTGCTTAAAAGAATAACTAATAGTTATTTAAAAATTATCATGACCAAATAATTTGGAAAGCTTTTTCTTATCTTGCTGAAAAGACATTAAAAATTTTTAAAATTTTATCACAAAAGTAGAAAACTAATAATTTTATGAAATGCTGCGTTTATTCGAAAACAGTCTTTGAATCGGATCAGAATTTTTAATTATATGACAATTTTAATTTCGTAGTTTAAAAATTATAAGGTTACAATATGAAATGCATTTTAAAAGCATAAAATGCTTTGAAGAAAATATTTATAATTTCTTATATTCCTTACGGAATAAAAGAAAAAAAAAAGTGCAAAATCTAAAGAAAATAATATTTGCATATCAAAAGAAAATAAAAAGAATGGCTTTAGATATAATGTAAAAAATACACGTTAAATAAATGTTTAAAGTTAAAAAGTAAGATACTTCAATTATAAGTATTCTACTGTAAAAGTATTTAATATCATTTGCAATTTTGCTTTTAAGATTTAAAATTATATTAACATTATTTAACAAAAAAAAGAACTTTTGTTTAATTTATTATGTGTATTACACGACGGAAATTATTTATATGATTTATTATTAATATTATTTTTAGTTATTCTGTTTGAGACATCAAAAACAGAATAATTAATTACGTAACAGATTTTATGTAACTGAAAATGCGAAAAAGTCATCTGTAATCAGCGTTAAAAGTTAAAAGAAAAACAATTAAATTTTTCGAAACTTAAATAAACTAAATTAATTTAATTAAATAGAGACAATAATGTGACAATTATAATTTACATTTTTCTATTCGGAATTAATTCCAGAAAATATAATTCTTAACCTGATTAATAAAATAATTATAATTTTTTGTTTAATTTAGATTTGCATTAATTTTTGGCCCTGTATTTTAAAATGAATAATATATTAATGCTTTTTTTCTGGCATATTATCTTATAGAGTTCAATTAAAAAATTATTACGATTATATATGAAGACGATAATAACTTGCTTCTTGAAAATTAATTAATGATTTAAAATACTGTAGAAAATGTTTAATGTGACTGTCAAATACAATGTAAATACCATCTAAATACAATAAAATTCCTAACTTATTTATTAATGTGAATATTTTATACTAAAATATGTAGATGAAATCAAATGTTTATTCAAATGAGTATGTTTAAATTTGTGAAACCAATTTTATTTGAATCGAACGAATAAAAATTTATAAATGCTATAATATTTTTATTAATTAATATTTAATGATTTTTGTGTGTGTTAAATGAACGCTATGAAATTTTTGAATAATAAGATTTCTATTGATTATTTAACGTATTCAATACTTTAATGATAAGTAGGCACTCACACTAATCTGAACCATAAATGGTAAAATTGATTAAATGACTTCGAAAAATGTTTCTTTGCTGTAATTGTCACGTGTTTTCATCTAAGGCTACATTAAAGTTAGAAACTTTTGTCCTAACGTTCGTATATTTACCAACCATTGCATTTGGAACTCGAAAAATAAACTTTTTTTTTTATCTATCGTTAAGTATAAGTCTCCAGTCATCTTTCGAAATGTTGTAAACCCTTTTGGTGTGGAACCAATACTGACCACAGACTGAGAAGTAACTACAAGATGGTAAACAAAATGCATACGCTTTGATTTTCATCCAAATTGACACAAATCGGCTTTGAAGTTTGTAGGTGTGTGGCACTTAAAACTTACTTGCTAACGCAGTAAGAACGCAGCTTTAAAATATGCTATGGATTAAAAATATGCTTTATAAAATGCTTTATGAAAAATATGCTTTAAAATATACAGAAAGGCAAGGGATCTAAAGGGTTCCACGCAATTTGGGTGGTTTTCAGAAAATAATCATAAATCTGAGCTAGTTTCTGAGTTCATTTCGCTTCTTGTTCAGTGCTGAACACCGGAGTAGCTAAAAATATTCGCCACTTCCGTAACCTATAGTTTTCAATTGTTTATTTTGTACGTTAGATATTTTAGCACTAAAGAATTAATCGAAATTAGCCATTCGCTGTGTGCCAAAACTAAACCCAATAAGCCTCTTATATATATATATATATATATATATATATATATATATATATATATATGTATATACCACCAAGGGACACTTATGCGATATAAGATTCTGTAGCGCAAATCGTTTCCCCCTTAAAAGGAGTGACCTATTCAGTAACGTCTTTCTAAAACATTGTTGATCACTGTTTAAGATTAAATGAAAACATTTCGATGTATCCTTTTATAAGCCTAAATTGTAATTTTTAATTAAAAAGTTAATTATAATTTTTAAAAAAAGTGATTTTGGGTTATATAAATCTATACGAAGTATTTAAAAATAGAACATCAATAATGTTTTGAAGTTCTCATTATAAGTTTTGAAGTATGAAATGAGATGCGAATACAAGTATGGTAAAAACATTTAAACAACCTAAAATAGATCAATAAAACAAATTAAAATTTTCTATTTTCTTTTTAAGTTATTGCTTGACAGCCTACTGGAATGTGGGTAGATTCTTGACGAGCAAGAGTATAAGGTAAACTAGGGGTATCAAAGTAAATGTTTGTTCTTGGGGACGTTGCGTCATCTGGAGGATATTGAGTTTAAAATTTAAAATATATATATGAGTTAACGCGAGGATATTTGTTCTGTTCGAAATGAGCTTCTCCTTACTGATGTAAACAGCATTATCATTTCCTACCTCCTTGATAATATTGTTGAAGGTGATAAGCCCTGTTACAGTTACAGTCGTGGTAAATGATTAAAGTTAAAAATACTGTGAGAAGGAATATGAAGCGATAGATGGATTACGTCATGTTGCTAATTTTGACCTTATTACTGCAACTTTTATATTTTACAAACGCCTATACTAGGAATATACAATAGATTGGGAATAAATAAGCCAGTAAACTTAGTAATTTCTGTTGTAATAGAAATATACAATAGATTGGGTGAATTAATATGCCAGTATTATACTGTAACTGTTACAGCATTGAATTAAAGTTGGTAGTCAATGATTAAAGTTAAAAACTATGTGTGAAAAGGATTACGTAATAGATGGATGTTAAATGGAAAATTTATTAATTTTAACCCTATTATTGACAATGCTTATACTAGCAATATATAGATTGGATAATAAATAGGCCAGTAAATTTGGTAATTTCTGTTGTATTGGTTGTAACATTATTGAATTAAAGGTGGTAGTCAATGATTAAAGTTATTAAAAATTATTATTATTAAATTTATTATATTATTATTATTTAATTTTTTATTGTTTTTTATTATTATTTAATTTATTATTATTATTAATTTTTTTTAAACTTAAAATTTACTATTTTATTACTGACAATGACTATACTAGTAATGTAGATTAGATTGGAGAACAAATAAGCCAGAAAATTTGGTAATTTCTGTTGCATTGGTTGTTACAGTATTGAATTACAGGTGATAATGATTAAAGTTGAAGAAAGAAAATATAATAAATTGATGTTAAATGAAACATTTACTAATTTTGACCTTGGCAATGCCTATACTAGCAATATACAATAGATTGGAAAAATAAATAAGCTAGTAAATTTGTTAATTTGTGTTGTATTGGTTGTTACAGTATTGATTGTACAGTCTGTGATTAAAAAAGTTTTCTACAAAAATTAATTTTGTAAAATATTTTTCGTGTATAACTTTCTTACATTAAGAATTGTTTTTAAATTTTATATTTTGGAAAAAAAATTATTAATATTTTTTTTTTTTTTTTTTGAGTTTATACAACTTTATATTTTTTTTTTCTCAATTTAATGCATTTTCAACAAGACTTTTTTATATCTTTTTTAAAATTATTATTTTCTTCCTTCTTTTTAATATTTTTATTAAGCCAAATATTTCTATTAATTCCATTTTTTTTTTAATTACCATTTATTTTCCTTATTTGATATACTGACAAAAATTATTTTGGAAAATATTTTTTTTAACTGTAGAACTTTATTTATTTATTACATTTGAAGTTTTTAAAGAAAAACTTTTTAATTTGAAAAATAATATTTTAAACTTTATTACATTTATTTATTTTTTAAAAATTTTGTTTATTAAATATGAAAAAAAAAAAAAAAAAAAATTCATGAATTTCTAACTTTTTGTAATTTTTTCCTTTTGAGGTAAGTACAGGATGCTGAACTTTTTAAAAATGTGGAGCTTTATGCTCTCGTACAGGACGTATCCCTTCGAAAAGGTGAGACTACTAAGCTATAAATATTAAAAAAATGAATATTAAAAATCGCGCAAAAAGTGGGTAAAACCGTCAATTCCAAGTTTAAGATATATTTACAGCTTTTAGTATTTGAAAATCATACAGGTTTAGGTATCTATTTTTAAAAGAGGTTTTTAATGGAGTAAATTAAAAGATAATTAAAAAAATCATAAAAATCATCATCTTTAATCAGATCAATCAGAAAAGATCAAAATTCATCAATCAAATCATCTAAAAGATAAACAAATCATTAAAAGATAATCAAAAAATCATTGATTTACTTATTCAATCAATCAATAAAAGTTGTATTTTAAAACCATGCTTTATTCTCATAGGCTTGTACAAAATATTTTGCATGGGTATGAATTTTGCAATCATTCCATTTTAATATAAATTTAATTTTATGTATATTCATAGATTAATATTTATGAAATGAAATAAGTATGCATAAATGCTTTAATTAAAAATTTAAATTACAATTTTTAAATTTTATTAATTTGATAAAGTCCTACAAAATGCGATTATTTTTAAAGATACAGATACAATATATCTTCGGAAATTGTATATTTTGCTAATATGTGAAACCTTTTTTAACCTTAATCGTTTTTAGAGAATACCAGAAAGTTATGTTAGACATAATTTGTTGCAATATTATTTTTTATTACAATTACAATTACATTTCGAAATAATTATTATTTCTATAGTACACATTTTATCTAAGATATTTAATGCAATTGTGTTTTTAAAATAATCTTAGATCCTTTTCATAAAATATATGAGTCATTCAATTTTGTTTCAAACATAGCTTTTGAATAAGAAATGTTTTCGATTTTCAATCCTGCTTGCATTCATATTGTTGCCGCTAGGGTTTAAATGACGCTGTGAGGCATAAGTGAAATATATGAAATATAAATTATTTTGAAATCATATATAAATTGGTACGTTAGAAGCTGTAGATCACGATTATGCTACTAGCGAAGGGGACTTGAATGAACTAAATAGAATTTTTTAAGAATAAATTAAAAATTATAAAATTTGTAAAGAATAAAGAATCTTGAATATACAATCAGCTGTGTTTGTGAGTGCTTTCATTTATTAGAGAAGTGAAAATAACACGACCCATCTAACCTGAGTTCGGATCAAAATTCTGTAGAATTTGAATTCAAGTTTGGATTTCGGAATGATTAACTCAGATTTCTGTGGAATTTGGATTCACGTTAAAATTCAATGATTGAATTGAAGAGGAGTAAATTGTGATTTTTTTTCAGTTATTCTTGTAAGTTTGAGAACCATTAAAATGGAAAGTCTGTATTAACAATTTGGAAAGGATAAATTAATTAAGTTGGCTTTTGAATTGGGTTTAACTGTGAATGGTGATATTAAGATGACAAAAATAAGAAATTTAATACAGGGAAGTGAGGGTTTTTTTAAACAGTGAACCGACTTATTAATAGCATGATTGAATTTGTAAAAGAATCCGTGGAAACGGAAAAGATGAAAAGATCGAAAAGATTAAAATTAGAAAATGAACGAATGGAGATAGAGAAAATGAAAGCTATGAAAGCTAATCTGAATACAGAGATTAAGTAGCTTAAACTAAAACAATTAGAAAAAGAACCAAAGATAGAGAACCTACGGAAGTAAAGGTCGGTTAACTTCAGAACTGAATCTGTGGATGATCTAGTACCCTTAATTAAAAGTGCTAAGATTTTGTGTATACCGGTACCTAACAGAGCAGAATTATTCCACTTATTTTTACATCCCCTTGAGAAGACATTTGAAGTTAAAAATAGCATCCGAAGATTTTAAACCAGAAAGACTTCTGAATATTTTGGGAAGAAAAGCTAACGATTTAGTGGTGTATATACCGTAAGAGGATTTGAAAAATTATGATAATTTGAAAGCAGTTGTACTTAAAGAATTTCAAACCGTCCCTAAGGATTAGTTGAATCACTTTTCGTAAGGAAGAAAAGCGAGTTTCTGAAAGTTACGCAGTTTGCCTCGAGATTGGGTGCTATCTTTGGCTATTACTTTGAGTTAAGAGCAAAGTTAATACTTTTAAATATCTATGTTATTTAATTCTTTCAGGATGGAATATTCATGTCCTTAGATAAAGAATTAACTAGTCATATGGGAATGAAGTAGAGAAAATTGTACTTTAGACCCCAAAAACTAGACCGTGAAGGCGATATCTTTTTGCCCACTAAAAATTTAGTGGCGACAACGAATGGAGGTCATGAGGTTTAAATGTAAACAAATATTAAAGTTTTGCAGGCTAGCGTTCTGGCGCTTGGAAACGCAGGTTTCGAGTTCGAATTCCGGCGGTGCCATAGATGTACGAAGTGGCTCGGAATCCACTTTAAAGCATAGGTCTTGGCCTAATATGGTCGTAGAGCGTTGTGGGGGTAGTGTTACTCGCGTCCGTAACATATCTTCAAGTTACACGTGTCCCTGGGTAATGTAAAATGAGTAAAAGCGGTGCAGCCCTTACTTATAGCATAAGGCTTAAATGTTTCTGTATTGACAACTGCATCAGAACAACAACATAAAAATTGTGCAAAAACAAAACATTGATTTCAAAATTTTGAGTACACAAAAAACTGGACCGAATGTTTTATTGCCTGAATTAAAGAGTTTCAAGTCCGTTCTGTGTAAAGGGAAACATGCACTATACACTTGTCCTAAATTCAATGTCTTATCCTAGAGAATATAAATATTAAAAGCTGATAATTTTTTAAATGTTTGACTCAGGAATGTTCAGCACTTTTAATGGAAATAGAAAAATTGTTTTGTGGTAAAATCACATAACTGATTAATTCATTTTCAAAGAAATCAAAGAAAGAATGAAAGTGCAAGATATATTAATGTCTTTGACCGATAAGGTGAGAATTTCATTAGTTCAAACCCCCCGTTATTGCTTCAAGCTTGAGTCGAAAAGAGTCAGACGCATTATTGAGTAATATTTACTGTTTAATAAAAGATTATAATTCAGGGTGGACAGAGGTTAGATAACTTCTAGAAGTAGGAAGTCAAGCGTATTTGATTAGCAGTGAATGTGCAAATTGATTTATGGCTTAAAAGAAAAGGATAAATAAGGATATTTTTTGGCTTAAATGACTCGAGTATAGTATTACACTGAAGTGACAAAAGCCATGGGATACCTCTTAATATCGTGTCGGCCCTCCTTTCACCCGGCGAAGTGCAGCAACTCGACGTGGCATGGACTCAACAAGTCGTTTGAAGTCTTCTGCAGGAATATTGAGCCATGCTGTCTCGATAGACGTCCATAATTGTGAAAGCGTTGATGGTGCAGGATTTTGGGCACGAACAGACCTCTCGATGATGTCCCATAAATGCTCGATGAGATTCATGTCGGGCGATCTAGGTGGTCAGATCATTCGTTAGAATTGTCCAGAATGTTCTTCAAACCAATCGCGAACAGTTGTGGCCCGGCGACATGGCGCATTGTCATCCATAAAAATCCCATCGTTGTTTGGGTACGTAAAGTCCATGAATGGCTGCAAGTGATCTCCAAGTAGCTGAACAAAAGCATTTCCAGTCAATGTTCGGTCCAGTCGCACCAGAGGACCAAGTCCATGCCATGAAAAAACAGCCCACACCATTACGGAGCCACCACCAGCTTGAGCTTGTGCCTGGCTTCGTGGGGTCTGCGCCACACTCGAACCCTACCATCAGCTCTTACCAACTGAAATCGTGACTCATCGGACCAGGCCACGGTTTTCCATTCATCTAGGGACCAACCGATATGCTCACGTGCCCACGAGAGTCGCTGCAAGCGATGTCGTTCTGTCAGTAAAGGCACTCGAGTCGGTCTTCTACTGGAATAGCCCAAGAAAGCCAAATTTCTCCGCACAGTTCTAACAGACAAGTCCCTTGTACGTCCCACATTGATTTCTGCGGTTATTTGACGCAGTGTTGCTTGTCTGTTAGAATTTACGACTCTTGCAGACGTCGCCGGTCTCGATCGTTAAGTGCAGGCGGTCGACCACTGCTGCGCTGTCCATGGTGGGATGTTATGCCTGAAATTTCATACTCTCGGCACACACTCTTGACACAGTGGATCTGGGAATGTTGAATTCCCTAACGATTTCCGAAATGGCATGACCCATGCGTCTAGCTCCAACTAACATTCCGCGTTCAAAGTCTGTTAATTCCCGTCGTGCGGTCATCATCACGTCAAAACCTCTTCACATGAATAACTTGAACAGAAATGAAAGCACTGCACATTTATACCTGTTCTACGTGATGCTACTGCCATCTGAAAATTTGCGTATCGCTATCCCATGACTTTTTGTCACTTCAGTGTGTATGATAGTGATAATATTATATGGTATCAATAGATTAGTTACTATAACGATCGCTAATAAGACCAAAAAGTTTTGAGAAAGATCTGATTATGTTAGTAATTAAAAAGATATTATACCACATATGTTTCTAGATATTAAGTACGATGTCTTAAATTCTGTAACACTGGCAGATAACCCAACTCAACGTTGCCTATTTTGTGATAAATAGAATTTTTGAAAACATTACAATGTTTATTATTCTGCAATAAAGGAAAAATTTTTATTATTTATTTTTTTACAAATTCATGATAATAACTTTACTGAGAAGATTTTTTCTGCACCTACACCAAATGTTTTTAATGTTCTCATATTAAAAAAAGGGTTTTATATTTGTAACTAGTAATATATTACTTAAATTCATTGAAATGAATAAATTTAGATAAATTTTCTTGGCTTTATTTATTTCTATTCATAACAAATATATATATATTATTTTTATAATTGAGTTCTTCCTCTAAACAACGCTAATTGAGCAAAGAACTTTGCATTACATTTTGTTTGCAGAAACGCATAGAATGTTACAGAAGGCATTCGATAAGCATTCCTATATCGGAAAGAAATGTTTAGAAATGGTAGAAACAGTTCAAAGAAGGCAGAAAACGAGTTGAAGCCGAAGAGCCCTCTGGTCGACCATCAACGTCAACCGACGAAGCTCACGTCCAAAAATTAAATATTTGGTGCTTGCAAACAAACGATTTACAATTAGAGACCTTGCTGATGATATTGGGATTTCAAAAGGATCTGTCAGGTTATTTTGGGTATTTTGGGTTATTTTGGGTAACAAATATATATATATTATTTTTTATAATTGAGTTCTTCCCTCTAAACAACGCTAAAATTTAAAAAGTATAATATGACTGAAAAAATATTTTTTATATTACAACAACACAAGGCAACAAAAATGTTAAAGTAAAATTAATTTTGAATCATAATGGAAAAAGTAATGCTGAATTTTGACAAATTGCATTTTTTTTCATAAATATTTTTCAAAATTCATATAACACATAAACTTATAAAATGTAAAAAAAAAAAATATTGATTTTAAATAAATACCAGAGAATTCTTCACCTGAACTTATACATCTCAAAATATGTTGTATTAAAAATAGATCGTTATTGTTCATAAACATTTTCTTTGACAACCTGATGTGCATGAGTTTAAAGAAAAACTCTTAATATATAGAAATGATGGACTAGAGACCTTTACTAGAAAATTTGGAAGCCTTACCTAATAATAAGAATTCTATACATAAGTTTAAGATAAGAAAAAATCCCTGGAACTTCAAATCATCAACGGGTAACTATATACGATAGAAATGTAGACAATTAGTAAAATAAAATAAAAAGATAGTGAAGATATAGAAAGTTAAAGTACCAAATTGAAACTAATTTGAAAATAATTTTTGAAACTGATCTGTAATACAGGGAATCACACATAAATATTTAAAGACGAATTAGTAGGAATATTCTATTCAGTTAAATAAAAAGTGTGTTGTGAAAAAGTTAGAAAGGAAATTGAATAAGACAATAGATAATTAAAAAAAAAAAAAAAGACCATGTAGAATTTTAGTGTTTCGTTAGAAAATATTTTGCTAATTGCTCAGAAGAAAGATATGAAAAATATAAAAAGTTAAAGAAAAATATCAGAAAAGTCTAGAAAATCCCTGAAAATATCTGAAAATTGTATGCTGTAACAATGCTTCCTCCTACATACTGGCATATTTCTCCTTTGGCGTTCCGCAGACATGGTCAGTTGGCCTCGAAACTTTCACCCGAGAGGAAGTGCACAATCACGCCTTTCTGAAGAAAAACATTTAGTTTATAGTATTTTTCCCCGAGATGAAATATATTTAACGTAACCCCTGCGTATTAGTTGGCTACACAATCTCCTCCGTAGAGGAAGTATATTTACGCGTCCTACACGTAGCTGAGTGTCGGATTTTAGGTTTAAAAATGGAATTATTTTCACCAGTCTATAATTATATGTATTTAAAAGTGTTAAATATTGTATGTCTCTATTTGTTTAAATGTGGTGCTTGTGCGTGTGCAAATAAAGCTGCGAATTCTCTAATCTGTTCCTCAAGTATCTCAATCCAACTGCACGCAGTTGCAATTTGGTTGCCCAATCTGCACATTACAATACAAATTTTTTACATATCGTTATTATTATTTTTTAATATGGTCAATTATACATTTAACGAGAATATCTAAAAAATGCAATAAAATGGATTGATAAATCCTGGATAAATATAGTAATTTTACAGAAAAATTATTTATCTTCTGTAGAATAAAAATGTTACAGTGATGTTTAAATCATACTCTCAAATGAGATGTATTCAAGATGCATTCTAAAATTGAAAATATTTCACAATTACAGGATCCTTTATGCAAGGAAATATAGTACAAATAAATGTTAACAAAAATTATATGCATACAAAACTAAAAATCGAACGAATTTCTTATTCTAAAGCTATGTTTAATACAGAATTGATTGAAAGATAAATATTATATATTAGAGTACTGTAAAGATTTAACATATTTGCATTAAATATCGTAGATAAAATGTGTTGTTAGGAAATAACCACTTTTAGTATTCTCTAAAAAATTATTAATGGTAAGAACACTTTCACACAATATTTTAGTGAAACACATTAGCAAAAATATATAATTATTGATAAAATATAAATATATCTTGATCAAGAGAAGTGAACGTATTTTCTGGACAGGGTAAAATTAATAAAATATAAAAATTGTATTTTAAATAATGATAAATAGATTTATAATATTATTTTAAAAGTATATATTTAAGGCAATCTTTTGTACATAAAATTAAATTTAAATTAAAACAAAATGGTTGCTGAATGCATACATGTGCAAAACTCTTTTCGTCAAAAATAAGAAAAAATGTTAGAATAACACATAAGAAATTATTATAATAACTACAAGCCCATGGAAAGAAAGCATGCGCATAAAATAAATTTTATGGCGATTTCTTAAAAAATCGCACTTTGAAAATTTTTTTTTTTAAAAATAGTTAACAGTATATTAATATTAATTATAATAACAGATTTTTAATAGAAAAACTTCCTTTAAGAATGTGTAAAAATAGTTAACAGTATACTAATAATTATAATAACAGAATTTTAATAGAAAAACTTCCTTTAAGAATATGTAAAAGTTGTTAATAAACGCGATACTAGGAATTGGGGGTTTTAATCCATTTTAATATGCGTCGTTTTGATACAAACAATTTTAATAGTAATAGTTTTCTAATGTCGCTTGCCTGAGAGGATGCAGACGATGCCAGTACACAAGGAGCCCCATTTCTGGGAATTTCCACATTTTGCACTGTAATTCATGTGAAATAAGTTAAAAAGACATATAAGTTTTTTTTTAAATAAAAGAATTAAAAAAGATAAAAAAAAAATTAAATATAATAAAGTCTAAAATATTATTCTTCAAAATATAAGAGTTTTTTTTTAATTTTCCAATGTATAAGAAATTCAGAGATTAATTTACTTATATTTTGATGAAATATCTTTCAAATGAAATATATGTATTGCATTTCGGATATTGTTATTTAATAAAATATAAAGTGTGATTTTAGTTTAATGTAGCAGATTTGTACTTTGCCTATTATTGTAATAATTTAAGATGATGTGTCTTCGAGATAAACTGCCATTCTTAATATAAACTCCATTGTTTGACATTAATTTTAAAGATATAACGTTATTACATTATATTTTTGAAATTATTACATACAAAATAATGTTATTACATACAAAATATAATGTTATTACATACAATAATGTTATTACATACAAAAATTAAGAGAAATACAGTGATTTTGATACTTTTAAAGAAATAATTCACTATGTAACAGAAATAGCACAAGATTATCCAAAAGGAGTAAAAAGTAAACAGCGTCAAAAGCGTTCAGGAAAGGCTATAAAATAAGACATATAACAGCTTTTTACAAAACGTTTTCACGTCAAGAAAAGATGTTTGGAAGAATACATTCTATCCTTAGCTTTCAGTTTGGGATAATTTCATCCAATTTCATTTCTTTTAATTTATTTGAAATCTGTCTCTTTGAAAGAAATCATAATTGCTTTGTTTGGTTTGTAGTATAAAATTTGTCTGAAAATCAAATCTTTGCCTGTCAAATGTATGGGGTATGATTAGCGCACTGCCCTACAGGTTTCGGGTTCGAGTTCCCAGTATAATTTATTTTTAATATGTATGAACTTTCTATCATTGCAAATTTTACCTTTACAAATAGAAACAAAAGATCTTTTTTTTTTTTTTTATTATTATTTTTCATATTTATAGGAATAAAAGGAAGAAATCGTGCTTCTTTTGCATTTAAAAAAATACAATTTTGCTACAGTACTTAAAATTATTTATAAATACTTGAAATGTAAAATATTGCGTGCATTTGGCGCATTTTGAGCCAGATGGCCGAGTGACTAGCGCTGTGGAACTCAATGCCACAGGTTTCAGGTTCGAATCCTGATGCTGCCATGGATGTTTGTAGTGGTTTGAAATCCACTTTAAACTGTAGATCCCGGTCTGAATATGGCTGTTGGGCATAGGATTGACAACCCTACACCGTAAAAAGAAAACATCTCCTGTATCGAAATCTATCAATAGGCAGGCGGCCTTGGCTCACTATGAGGGTGTTGCTCCAATGACGATGATGATTATGATACATTTTACAAAAAGGGATGATTTAAAGAAATATTTCTTGATACTGAAAAACATTTATACATAATATAAGAACAATCAGGTGTCCTGATGGCCGAATGATTGGCACTCGGTGCCACAGACTTTGGGTTCAACTCCTGGTAGTGCCAAGTAGTGGTTGGGAGTCCACTTAATACCGTAATATGACTACAGAGTGTTGACCTTATATCGGGCTTAGTTAGGACTAATATCCCTACTCCGCAGAAAGAAAACATCTCCTGTCTCGAAATCTGTCATTAGGTGGACGACCTTGGCCCAGCATGGGGCTATTGCACCAATGAAAAAGAAATTAGCAAGGTCACAAAGCAAGGAAAAATTAGCTGTCACAAAGCAAGGAAAAATTAAAATTTTTAAATAACTATTTAACAATTACTATGCATTTATTAACATAATTTTTTTTTTTTTTATAAATAAGCTAGCAAGCACAAAAAAGTGAGAATAACTTTAAAATTTGTATCAATGATATTTTTAATTTGGCTACTAAGTTGTTGAGACTTGGAAACAAGTATATAAACTAATATGTTTAAATTATTTATTTAAGCAAATCGTTGTAGCGATAAACGTAATAAAATTTGCGTTCTTAAATAACTTTTTTTAATAACTAAAATTGAACTAGTTTGACAATATTGTAAAAAACCTATTTTTAATTATTACAAAAGCGTTGGCTGCCAACTACAATTACATTCTGATAATTAGAATTGCTTGCAATTTTGAAAGATGTTTAAATACTTCAAACAACCTGCAAGAGTTATCGCTTGCCAAATCTTTCTTGTTATTAGGTGCCATTTTTTTTCCGAATTTATTTAATTCCTTATTTGCAATAATGATGAACTCAGTCTTATTCATGGAATTTTCTACATTTTCACTTTTATATAAATTAATTATAAAATATTTGAAAGAATCGCTTGAATTAAATATGAGATTTTACTCTCATATTTTATTATTGATAAATTTTATTATTTAAACTGCAAATATAATTTGTAGTATAAATGAATAATACAGTTAAAACATCTAAAAATTAAATAAAGTAATATGTTTTTTAAAATACTTAATTCATTCAACTACACACATAAACGTTTTTAAATCATCCATTAAATTTAAAAATTTGTATTATTAACGATTAAAATTTTGCAATCCAATATGAATTTAAAAAAAAGAAAATAAGCAAATATTAAAATGTTTAAAAATTCAAAGGGTTATTAATTATTTAAAAATAAATAATTAATAATCTTTTGATTTTTTTTTGTGAATTGCAGACATTTAAACCTTTAATTTGAATAAATTTCCCAAAAATGTAATCTTGTTTTTTGTAATTTTTCTGCTGTTTTTCTGAGGAGACAGGAATTAATAATTATCCTATCCATTTTAATCCAGGTTTTTTAAATTTGGATTAAAAAAACCAAGTAATAAAAAGTGGATGTTAAAACCTTTGATAGGACTTAACTATCTCAGAAACCTTTTAAAGGAATATTTAAGTTGATAATCAATTAACTACACTCATGTCCATAAATTAAGGATAATGAAGTTCAGGCAAAAGAAAGACACAGAAGCAAAACAAATTTGACTTATTTGTAAAGTCTAATTATTAAACAAAAGGTAAAGAGCAAAAAAAGATGCTATATGTTTGACATAACTAATAAAAAATTGCCGATTCTTACTCACTGGGAGCAAATTTCAAAAAAACCTATTTACAAAAAAGAGTATAACATGGTTATTATGATGGTTAAATGGAGTATGTCTCCGGACGATGCAATACAGGCCTTACAACGCCTAGGCATGCTGAGTATCAAATTATCAATCTGATCTTGGGGAATATTACACCACTCATCAAGCAATGCCCTCCAGTTCGGTTGACCAGGTGGGAGGTTTGACGGGCTGCAATTCGTCGGCCAAGCATATCCACACATGCTCTATTGGATTCAAGTCCGGTGAGTATGCTGGCCAATCCATGCGCGGGGTGATATAATCAATTGAAGGCATTCGTCTACAATGTTTGCACAGTGAGGACGGGCGTTGTCATCCATAAACAGAAATTCAAATCCTGACACAAACGTACATGTTGTTCAGAATGACAACCGGATAGATGTGGCCTGTCATCGTTACACTCTGAACATGCATGTCAGTTTTGGAACCAAGAATAATTCCTCCCCAAACGAGCCATCCTGCACCACCGTAACGGTGTCGTTCAATGGTGTTCTCTTGGTGGTAGCGGGTACCTGGCGCTCTCCATATGAAAGTCCGGCGAGAATCAGACTGCAAAGTAAACCTGGAATCGTCGGAAAACATCACACCAGACCACTGTTGCGGTGTCCACAATGTATGCTCTCTACTCCAGGTTAATCGCAGGCGACAGTGAGTTGCGGTAAGTGGAACACATCTGACAGGCCTACGAGCATATAGACCAATGTGCGCTAAGCATCTGTACACGGTCTGCCTTGAAACTGTCGTACCGGTAGCTGAAGAGAGCTGACGAGACAGGTCTGAACTGTGCTCCGTCTGTTTCTTTTGGCAGAAACTTCTAAATATCGGTCCTCATTCGGCGTTGTAAGTCTAGGGCGACCTGTGCTGTAACACCTACTCACATTACCATCATCTTGGAATCGTTGCCAAAGCCTGGAGAGGACACTCTGGGCGATTCAAATTCCTCGGATACTTCCAGCTGGGTACGCCCACATTCCAGTTGTCCGATAATTCTACCACGTAAAAAAAATCATCCAAATGCTGCCTTTGTGTTATAACTATGCGGTTATTGCACTGAAAGGCTTTTAAAGCGCTTGTGAACAATTTTTACTTCTTTGCCACCATTCTTATATACCCTCTCTTACACTCTAATCATTGTGACGTACTATCCACGCCATCTGGTGGTTTCCTGTAATTTGCATATTCTTCTTCAAGTTGTGTGTGATAATTCTACAGGTGACATTTTTTTTTAGAGTTCAATTTCTGTGTGATTCTGAATTATCCTTAATTTATGGACATGGTATAGTTTAATTGATTTTGTATTTCAAATCATATAACAGCCTTATATGTCTGTATTATCATAGCATTATGTATTTAATAAAATACTATATATGCATTATTTATTATAATAGCAATATATGCAATGTTATTACCATAGACTGTATTAAATTAAATTGATTAAAAAGTAAAATAAGGATAGTTTTAGAAGGAGTTTAGAAAAGAGTGTCTTTGAATAAATTTTAATTATTGCCTTTAATAGTAAAGTCAATTTTAATATTAATACTTTCAAAATAAAGTCATGATACTAATAAAAGTCAATTTTAAATAAATAAATAATAGAAGTCAACTGGAATAATAATAATAATTTTAATAATTGCCTTTGAATAATTTGAAAATTATTTTAAAATTAAGACTTTGAATTGATGCCAACATAAAATAATAATTAAATTAATTTGCACAAAGAAAATTAAAAGATAATAACATGTAGTTATATAAAAATTTGACACATATGTACAAGTGCACATAAAAATTTAGGAAAACAAAAATATTATTTTTTTTAAAGCAGGAACTGAATTAAAAATCTTTTTGTTTTTAATCCTGTTCAAATTTTAAACTATAATTAAAGATGTCTGGATAATTCTGTCTTGTAAGAATAACTAATTTATCTTCTATTCATAATTTTAAAACTGACTTCAGTGTTTTTAGTTTTCAGTTTTGTTATATACTATGTCATATAAACTTAATTGATTATTCTATTTTTATCGCTCTTGTAAAGTAATTTTAGATATGTATTTAAGAAAACTTTGCCAGATATTCAAAACAGATATAAAATTGTTATAAAAAATATTATATATGTATATTATATTTTTAAAAAATATAAAGTATATATAATATTTATTTTGTATAAGAGATATAAATATAAAATTAATTTAAAATTTAAATTAATTAAGAGAAAAATTCTGGGATATTAAGCAATGTACTCTAAATTTTGTAAATTATTTTTTTCTAACTAAATTTTAACCATGAACATTTTTTATAGGTTTATTATAATTTTGTATTTAATATTGTCTTGTAGGAAAGATAGTATTTGATTTCAGAATCCACCACACACACACACATATGCACACGAACACTGACGTACTCAAATATATATATACCAGAAGGGAGGATTAAAGTATTCTCATCTTTTAAGAGATGGCGCTGGAAACATGGTCTCATCTCTTACATAGTTTTTTGCACGGACAACACATTTCAAAATGTCATTGATGTTAAACAATTTAACAACAATTTCGATTTAGCATCATTTTTCGAATGATAAACATGTCGAGTTTTAGCCAAATCAACAGCATTTCAGGGCATTTACTGCTTATCTTGTTCTTTTAAAAGAGAAACGAAAGTGATACATTTAGAAAGTTACGACGACAGTGTCCAAACACAAAATATCCTGACACAATGGTTTAGAAAATTCAAAAGGATGATTTCAACTTTAAAAGATTCACCTAGTTCAACCAAAATAACCAAAAATTGATGAGTTTCTGAAACCAGATGAAACAGCTAATATCAACAACATCAGCTATCAATTTGAATCAAGTATTCATCAAGAAGCGATCACAATGAGCTACAAGACACAGAAAAGTGATTTTTGCAGGATTATATTGCCCCATCACACAGCAAAAGTGGTCAGAGACGTCACCGGTGGTGCTTACCAGACTTGGCTATTTCCAACTACCACTCGTTTTCATTGATGTCTGATACACTTTCCATGAAATACTTCAATAATTACGTAGATATCGAAATATGACTACTAATAGAGCACTTCAAACGGTGTACGGGATTTCTCGGAAGGTATATACACTGAAGTGACAAAAGTCATGGGATAACAATATGCAAATTTTCAGATGGCAGTAGCATCGCGTAGAACAGGTATAAATGCAGTGCTTTCGCAAGCTTTTTCATTTCTGTTCAAGTTATTCATGTGAAGGTTTTGACGTGATGATGACCGCGACGGGAATTGGCTGAGACTTTGAACGCGGAATGTTAGTTGAAGCTAGACGCATGGGTCATGCCATTTCGGAAATCATTAGGGAATTCAACATTCCACATCCACTGTGTCAAGAGTGTGCCGAGTATGAAATTTCAGGCATAACATCCCACCATGGACAGCGCAGTGGTCGACCGCCTGCACTTAACGACCGAGACCGGCGACGTCTGCAAAAGAGTCGTAAATTCTAACAGACAAGCAACACTGCATCAAATAACCGCAGAAATCAATGTGGGATGTACAAGGGACTTGTCTGTTAGAACTGTGCGGATAAATTTGGCTTTCTTGGGCTATTCCAGCAGAAGACCGACTCGAGTGCCTACTGACAGAACGACATCGCTTGCAGCGACTCTCGTGGGCACGTGAGCATATCGGTTGGTCCCTAGATGAATGGAAAACCGTGGCCTGGTCCGATGAGTCACGATTTCAGTTGGTAGAGCTGGTGGTAGGGTTCGAGTGTGGCGCAGACCCCACGAAGCCATGGACCCAAACTGTCAGCAAGGCACTGTTCAAGCCGGTGGTGGCTCCGTAATGGTGTGGGCTGTTTTTTCGTGGCATGGACTTCTTCCTCTGGTGCGACTGGACCGAGCATTGACTGGAAATGCTTATGTTCAGCTACTTGGAGATCACTTGCAGCCATTCATGGACTTCATGTACCCAAACAACGATGGGATTTTTATGGATGACAATGCGCCATGTCACCGGGCCACAACTGTTCGCGATTGGTTTGAAGAACGTTCTGGACAATTCCAACGAATGATCTGGCCACCTAGATCGTCCGACATGAATCCCATCGAGCATTTATGGGACATCATCGAGAGGTCTGTTCGTGCCCAAAATCCTGCATCAACGCTTTCACAATTATGGACGTCTATCGAGATAGCATGGCTCAATATTTCTGCAGAAGACTTCCAACGACTTGTTGAGTCCATGCCACTTCGAGTTGCTGCAATTCGCCGGGCGAAAGGAGGGCCGACACGATATTAAGAGGTATCCCATGACTTTTGTCACTTCAGTGTATACATATATATATATACATTTCTTTTTTTTCACATTGCTAATAAACGGAAATAACATATTGGGTAATAAATCGTTCCAGACGAATGCAACCGACAATAATTCAACCTAAATCGTGTTGGCCAACCATTCACACGCACTTAATTGTCATATTTTACAAACAATCACGACATTATATCACTTGACTCACTTTTTGCCTTATAAAACCGGCTAGCACAGCCAATTAGTTTGCAATCCAATACCTTTTCGTATCTATACTGTCTGCTCCTTGTGATCGAAATATGTCGCTAGATTTATTTATAATTTGGATCCAATTATATAGACAGCAGAAATAAAAAATCTCTTATAATATCCTGAGGTTCGCATTCTTTATCAAAGAATGCGAACCTCAGGATATTATAATTATTTTTCTTTGGGTTTACTAATTTCTTTCATCTTTTACGAATTTCTTCGACAGCATTTTCAACACTCTGCTACCGTATATTTATTTAAATATTTTTGTTATTTTTTTGATTTGCTAAGGCAGTGTTTGCGTCCAACTATTTGATTCTTGTGTTTGTTAAATGAGTTTTATGAGTTTCGTCAATTTCGTAGCCTGCAGCTTTTGCTAATTTCGGATTTTGAACAATTACTTTTTCTGTATGTCAGGATTTCTGAATTGCGAATGCTATGATGGTTTTGTTATACAATTTGGATATAGTAAATGCCAGTAATAAATTGTTCGAGCAAAATGGTCGTATTATTAATTCTCAGTTCTTCTTTGGTTTTAAGTTCCTACGTTGTGCTATTTATTTTCAGAGTATGGTTATTGTGACAGCTGTCAGCTCTCTAACCACCCTTTATTTGTGCATAATTTCATTTTGTTAAAACTATTTTGCAATGTTTTTAAGGGTTCACTTGTATCTTATATATAATGAATATTTCTATATTTGCTTTTCTTGTTCATGTGTTCTGTTATTTATATATATTGACAATTTGGAAAAAAATTCAAGACCAAAAATCTGCATATAATTTTTGAAGGCAGCAACAAATGATTTAGAAATGAAACAATGCTTTATTACTTTTATAACTTTGAACGATTTTTGTAAAGAAAACACAGAGCAATGCTAATAAAAATTTTAACATAGCAATATGCAATACACTTATATTATAATAACTTTGTAGCATGACTTTATAAACATTATAGTACTTATAGTACTTATAACTTACTTCTAGTACTTATAGTTATAGTACTTATTTTTATTATATTTGACTACAAAACTTTAAAAGACATAAATAAATATATATTAAAAGTATGAATTGTTAGAAAATTGAAAAAATATGTACTGAAATTTTTGCTGTATATATGTATATATATATATTTTACTCAGAATGTATGAATTGGGCCAACTGTTCAGACATATATTTTATTTCAATATATCATATTCATCGTTTTCCTGTTTCATAAATAACGTAAATCAAAGTTATTGTAATGAAGTATGTTAGGTTCTGTTTAATTCAAGAAATATACTAAATTCGTTACCATATCTTTTGATGGGAATATTTATGAGTTTACGACTAATTATTAATTAGAAGAAATAGTTTGATATTAATTCGAAGAATTCCTTAAACTATTCATTCAAGGATTAATATTTGAAGGAATAATGAAATTCTTTTCATTGTGTCTTAATCCAACATTTTTGTTTGTTAGTTTATTATAGAGAGTAAAGAAAATGATGTACTCGTATATAAAAACATGAGGATTTCGAAGTATCGCCATGCTCATAAATATATTGTATTTTACTATTACAACCATTTTTCTTTTATAGCTTCAACCATGTACCATATTGAATTAATTTCCATTTGATGAAAAAAGATCAATATTTTCTATTTATTAAATTTAAAGGGTGCGTCTTATCGTATGAATTTTAAAATAATATAATAATATTTAAAATTTGTGTAGTTCTTTTGTAATTTTGCTCTATATCTCCCATGAAGAAAAGATTTAATTTGAATTTTTAGAAAATATCAATGGTTTATATAGTATTTGATAGTGTTCACATGTAAATATTCCCTACTTATTAAATTTAATGGGCACGTCTTTGAATTTTAAAATAATATAATAATAGTGGTTTTTAAACGTGTAGTTCTTTTGTCATTTTGTTGAATATCTTGCGTGAAGAAAGGATTTAATTTGAATCTTTCAAAATACCATAGGTTTATATGGTATTCGTTATTTTCTGTTATGTATGTATGGTATTCGTTATTTTCTGTTTATGGTATTCGTTATTTTCTGTTTATGGTATTCGTTATTTTCTGTTCATGGTATTCGTTATTTTTTGTTATGTATATATGGTATTCGTTATTTTTTGTTATGTATATATGGTATTCGTTATTTTTTGTTATGTATATATGGTATTCGTTATTTTCTGTTATGTATCGAAAATATCACTATTTCCTTTTTATTAAATTTAATGGACATTTCTATGAATAATAAAAATAATATAATAATTGCTATTTTAAAATCATTGTTTTTTTTTTTTTGTAATTTTTGCTCGACATTTTGAGTGAAGAATTTGCGACATTTTGCATTTAATTTGAATTTTCGAACTGTCATTGGTTTTATATGGTATTCGATATTTTCTGTTCACTATATATCGAAAATTTTCACTGTTGCATACTTATTAAATTTAATAGAAATATATATGAATTGTAAAATAATATGATAACCGCGATTTTAAAAATTTAGTTTTTTTGTTATTTTGCTCGATATCTTGCTGGAAAAGGTTTTTAATTTGGATTTTTTCGAATTACTAAGGGCTTATATGGTATTCGATATATATTTTGTTCACTATATATCGAAAATATCACTATTCCGTACATCCAATCTATTCTATTTGAATAGTAAAATAATGCTTATAAATAATAATATAATAATTGAAGTTTTTTTAAAATTGCAGTTATTTTGTAATTTTGCTTAATACTTGCAAATGGAAGGATATAATTTGAATTTTTCGAATTACCATTGGTTTATGTGGTATTCGATATTATTCGTTGACTATATATAGAAAAATATTACTATTCCCTACACCCATTTTCTATTCTATTTGAATAATAAAATAATGTCTATGAATAATAAAATAATATGACTTTAAAATCGTAGTTCTTTTGTAATTTTGCTTGATATCTTGAGTGAAAAAGGATTTAACTTGAATATTTCGAAATACAATTCGAAATACCATTGGTTATATGTTATTCGGTATTTTCTATTATAAGGCAAGATTGTTATTTCGCTAATACCACATCTGTAATGAAGTGTATTAACTTCTATTTGACGCAAAAAATATCTATAGTTTCGATATCTTTTCTTGCGATGGAAAAGCGTACGGAAATCGATGGGTGAGAACCTTTTAGGGCATCACTAATTGGATGATCGCTCGTCTTAGATTGTCAGCAACTCAAAGAAAACATGCCGAATCGGTGTCGATGGAAGAATAGAAATTGGTCCAATACAGAATTTGTTGACACTTGTTGGGTTGATTTCCGCAAAGATCCGGGTGCTTTTATGCTTCGTGTTGAAAGTGAATTATTCGCTGAATGTTTATTTCATTTCCTTCACTTTGGTAATTCATATCTGTATAAAAAAACGAGGATAGTGATTTATTATGAATGTTTATTAATAATATTATTTTAGTAAACTGTATCCTTGAATTAGTATTTTTTAAAAGATAAATAGTATTATTTCAATAATGAAATTGTTAGTAGATTGAAATGAGAGTTTAAATAACTTTATGCAGACGTTTAGAATTTTTCTGTACTGAAACATACATACGTAAGATTTGAAAATAGGAAAATCACCTCTTTCAGATATTATTAATGTAATTAATTACCAATTTTTCTACTATTTTTACTGGCGGATGAAGTGTTTTCATTCTTTAAAGCAGAGCTGTTGAATCTATGGATCTTTAGGTTCTGTTTATCGCTTTACTGTCATTTTGGGTTAATTATACCAGGACCTACAGCATTTTGTGCAAAAATGAGTTCCCGGTATACTCACCTTATTCAGTTAAGATGGCAGTCGAAGGTTAAAATATTTGATCGGCAATACTTTTAAATGGAGAAAACGGAAAGAACTTTCATGTTGACACAATACTAATCCGAATGTTTGCTTTGGATCAAGAAATTAAATTATTTTTCCAGCAATAAAAGCAGAAATTTCAAGAACTCTTGTCCTATGAAGTGTGGACATTCAATCTTGGTTGCCTGGAAAATAGATTTCTGGTTGTTAAAAGATCTAAACACATCTTTAAAGTCGTACATTTACGTACATGTTTACATATCTTTAAGGATGTTCATTTACGGACATATTCACATATATTTAAGGATGTTCACTTACGGACTTCACTGCTTTTAAAGATGTTCAATTATGAACATGTACACATACCTCTTATATCTTTAAGAATGTCAATTTACGGACTTAACTATCTTTAAAGATGTTCAATTATGAAACATTATCTTTAAGGATGTTCATTTACGGATATGTTCTAAGCATATATTTAAGTACGCGGTAAAACAGGTGCATTTCAAAACAAAATATTACTGTGGCAAACGTCTGAAGAAAATTTGCTAATATTTTTCAAATTTTGTTAAATATTAGAGAGAATATGCTAACCCGCCCCGTGCTAACAGTTGTTAAGCAGCGTCTACAATTACTCGCAGAATTTTTATGTGGTTATTATTCAAAGGAAGACGATTCCAGCCATGGCAATATGTGGATGATAAATCCGTCAGCATGAAACATTGAAGATATAAATTATAGTTTAAAAAACTGAAAAAACACACTTTTAGAGTTAATCAAACTAAAAAGTAAAACATAATTGTTAACGTAAGAAAAAAATTACTGACGAGAAAATGAATGTCGCTGTTTTTAAATGAGTGGGGTGCTTTGTATGACATTTTTAAACTACCTCTGCATTTCGGAATGAAACTAGTGAAAAATTATAACGATTGATATCGAGCACCCTACGCTTTTAGAACAGTGACATTCATTTTCTCGTCAGTCATTTTATTCTTAATGTTAACAATTATTTTTTAGTTTGATTAACTCTAAAAGCGTGTTTTTTTAGTTTTCTTAAACTAGAATTTATTAGTTTGATTAACTCTAAAAGTGTGTTTTTTTTAGTTTTCTTAAACTAGAATTTATTAGTTTGATTAACTCTAAAAGCGTGTTTTTTTTAGTTTTCTTAAACTAGAATTTATTAGTTTGATTAACTCTAAAAGTGTGTTTTTAAACTATAATTTATTTATTTTATTTTTTAGTTTGATTAACCCTAAAAGTTTGTTTTTTAGTGTTTTTAAACTATAATATTTAAATGAGGTCCCTGTACGGATGACTGGAACTATAGTTGCTACAATATTTTAATTGTAAGTAAAACAAAGGCTAAATGCGAATATGTCGAGCCAGCCAGGATTCGAACAGGGAATCTCCCTGAATGTCTTAGGTACTTTCATTCTACACGGACTAAATTTCTCTTCATAAGTTAAAATAAAATAACTAATTCTGGCGATCCTAATCATGATGAGATAATAAACTTATCAAAATATTTTAGCGTCGTCGGTCCTTGATAAGTCTACAACGTTTAAATTAAATCAGATCGCTTAAAGTAGGCCAAAATCGAGCCCAAAGAGTCAGTTACAAACAAACAAATTACAAACAAACAAACAAAAACAAACCTACAGGTGAAACTAATAAAAGCGTATAAAAAAATGATTGAATTGAGAAAACCTCATTGATCAATATTCCGACCTTAATCTCAAAGCTACATTTCAATCATTCTTATCAACGCCTTGTTTTTTGGCTCTTTGTTTAAAAGGAATACCAATAGTTGATTGAAAATAGAATGAGAATTTTCATTCAGTTATCAAAACATATATTGCGGAAAAGGCATTATTATACATCACAATAAATAAAACTCTGTATAGGTCTCGGAAAAATTAAAAGCGTCATCATTTTGAAATAAAAGTGTTATCATCGGAACCAAAATTCGATAAACTTATGTCAAGCAAATATGAACAAATATCATACTAAAAGTTGTAATGCTTAAAAAAGAGTTTCAGTTATCTTGCATTAATTAAACTAACTTTATTATTTTTTTTTTTACAATTAAACAATTTTTTTTTTATTATGATTAAAAAAAATATAATATTTCTATTATTAAGTAAGTATTTAAAAATTTGTATAAAATAGATGACTTTTTACATTAACGAAATGGAAGTTCTCTGTACATTATTTTACAAATGTATTTATCTTTCTAAAAAGTATCATATTAGTGGCCCGCGATATTTAAAATTATGAATTTTTGATCCAGAAAGACTGCTGTTTAAAACGACTGAGTTTTCTTTGCTAATAAGTCTGGAAACAATATTGGCTTTGCCAATTTTTAATTGATTGAAAACTGTAGATTGATTTTGTTTAAGCCGGTTAGCAGTAGTTTTTTTATTCCTTTCATTCTACTATATTGTAAAAAAAAGTAATTTTAAAAAAGTATAAAGGAGGAGAAAATTATAGCCCAAAGCAATGCAAAGTATGTATATCTATCTATCTATTCTATCTATCTATCTATCTATCAATATATATATATATATATATATATATATATATATATATATATATATATATATATATATATATATATATATATATATATATATATATATATATATATATATATATATATATATATATATATATGTATATATATATATATATATATATATATATATATATATATATATATATATATATATATATATATATATATATATATATATATATAATGAACCTCTTCAAACTGAAAATTTTTGTTGGGGTGAAAAAAAACAGTCAGTGGGAAACTAAAACAACGATTTTATTTAAAATAATTTAGAAATTATACCCCGCCAATATTTAATTGTAAAAAACTTTAAAAAATATTCCTTTTATTCCTAATAAAATAAATAAAAGTAAAATACATAAGATATCTGTTCTAAAATTAATAAATTGTTATAATTACTACTGTCTCGCATAAGTGCATAAAAAGTGCTTTCTATCTTTATAAATTTATTTTGAACACATTTTTTTTTTTATATTACTCAATCATACAGTTTATTTTAAACATTCTATTGCGTAACTTTTGGCCGTTCAGGGTTACGACCAATTATTCAAAACTTCAAAGAAAATCTTTTATTCTATAATTAACTAATAATATTTAATTAGTTTTAATATTTTTTTGAAATGAAGATCACAAACATTGTAATAAAACGGTATTCTAAATATACATTAATTAAAAGAACACAACAAACAAATCTTAATAAAGTATAATTAATTTATTACCATTGAAAAGCAAAAATGAAAAGAAAGACAATCAACTAATTAATTTAATCAGAATAAAAATAAATTCCAGAAAATCTCTTTTAATTAATTACTGTAGTTATTCATGTTAGAATTTATATATTTTTACTATAGTTGTTCATATGTCTAGGATGTATTAATAAAAGTAAAATAAAATAAATTGCCGATGCCATATTATTTATTAAAACATATGGAGTTTAAGTTAAATTTGAATTAAGATGTCACACAAAAATTTTTCTTGATAACTTTAATTAAATTAATTAATAATTAAATTCATTTAATTACTTCAATAACAATCAATTGAGTAGTGTAAACCACCAATAATTAAATATTTTTCAAATTTTCGGTTTAAAACTATTAATATATTAACCATTCTCTTTTATGAAAATTCTCTTATACAATCATGTCAAATAAATAATTGAATTAAAAAGTAGAAAAGACAATGATAAAGTTTAATCTTAACAATAGCCAAAATTTAAGTTTTATTCTCAATCATTCGAGACATATATCTTTTTTTTTCTTCATTGGCGCAAAAGCCCCCTTGGTGGGCAAGGCCGTCTGCCACTGGCAGATTTCGAAACAGGAATTCGGAATTTCTTTTTAAGGGGTAGGATTGTCAACCCTCCTATATATATATATATATATATATAAATCTTAAATTGAATAAAAATACATGTATATCTCATCTACATTTTTTTCTAATGCAGATGGCAAACACTTGGATGCCTTAAGGCAAGCGCTGCACAGACGTTACTCACTTTGCATTACCCAGGGGGCGCGTGTAACTTGAAGATATGACACGGACGCGGAGTAACAATGCAACCGCAACGCTCTACGATCCTATTAGACCGGGACCTACGGTTTAAAGTGGATTCAGAACCACTACAAACATGCATGGCACCGCCGGGACTCGAACCCGAAAGCTGTGGTACCGAGCGCCAGAGCGCTAGCCACTCGGCCATTCAGGCCCCAGGCTCATCTGCATAATCATATCAAACAAATAATTGATTTATAGCAGAGAAGGAAGGATTAAATTCCATCATATAGCCTAGAATAAAATTTTGTTTGAATAAATTATTCATGATATGCATATGAATTTTTTTTTTCAGTTTTCAAAATTGGAATGAAATTTTTAATTATTCTGATGTATTTAAATTCAAAATATTAAAATCCTGAAACGGAACTAAATTTATATAAAATTTATCCCGAATTCATGACATTTTACCTAATGCTTGGATTTTGAAATGTATTATGTTTTACATTTTTTCTCCTTAACGATTTTCCAATAATCTACTAGAGTAGAAATAACAACAAAAAAAAAAATAATTTTTAAATCACCTAGTAATTTCTTCATTTTAAGAAAATTGCTGAACTTCTTTAATATTTGTAATAGAAATTTTACTGATCAAACAAAAAGTGAATTTTATAATTAAAGGACAAAAAAAAAAAAAAAAAAAAAAAAAACTGAAGGAAAAACAATGTCTGAAGTTTAATTAAAACTTTTGATAATTAAATATTGTCTGAGAGTAATTTAAACATCGCATGGCTATATTAATATCATCATAAAATGTTTTAATCTTTTCTAATTCTTTGTTAATATAAATTTTTGAAATCGCCAGCTAAATTTAATTGCTAAAATGTATTCGCATATAATATTTAATAATAAAAAATATTATTATATTTAATAACAACAAGGCATTAATATATTTAATAATAACATGATATTAATAAAATTTAATAATAACAAGGCATTAATATATTTACTAATATCTAAATATAACAAAGTAAAAATCATTTAATATTATCAGGTTTTCAACTAAAAGAGGAAATGAATATAAATTGAACATTTCTTTTATAGGTATGATTATATTAAAATTTTGAAATTTTTTAAAATGCATTTTAATTTTTGCTGTAAGAAGATAAAAAAGCGCATTACCACATTTTTGGTTTTAAATTACACGGCATATTTTAATCATGTTTGAATCATGTGTCTTTCTGGCATGAGATTAGTTGTGCACATAAATTCAGAGAACAAATAACCAAGGGTATAAGTTATGATATACTCTTAGTTATTTGAGATTATGGACTTAAAGATTTAAGGCTTAGATTTTAAAAACTTGGTCTGTGCCCCAAAAGTAAGGCCAATTATTTTTTTTTCAAAAAACTCTTTATTTATTCTTCCAAATTTATTTCATCGCCTTCAAAGTAATCCCCTCCGGGCACACAGCCGCACTTACGCCAATGTTTTCCAATGCTCAATGCATGCTAAAAGTCACCGGCAGGGATGATCTTCAAAGCGAGAGGGTGATTCCCGTTGAATCTCTTCAATCGACTCAAAACGGTCTCTCCAGAGTAGTCTTTTGAGTTTAGGAATAGCCAGAAGTCGCACGGTGGGAATACGGTGGTTTGTGGAATGATATGGGTTTTATTTTGGGCGAAAATGTCACGAAAAATCAATGCAGTGTGTGAGCTGACGCATTCAGTGTTTTCCATACCAATCGAGATTGGACGTGTTTGAGGCCCCAAAATGGAATTCACCGATCCTTTTGAAATTCCAGCAGCAGCAGCAAGGTCTCTCTAATTGTAAATCGACGGTTTGCAAGCACAAAATCTTTAATTTTTTGGACGTGAGCTTCGTCGGTTGAGGTGGATGCTCGACCAGAGGCTCTTCCTCTTCAATGTGTTCTCTGCCTTCTTTGAACTGTTTATACCACTTGTAAACATTTCTTTCCGATATAGGAATGCTCACCGAATTGCTTCTGCAACATTCTATACGTTTCCGCCAACAAAAAAAAAACCTAATGCAAGTTCTTTGGTCAATTAGCTCAAACATTTCAAAATCGCCGGAATCAGTTTTAGCGTCTCACAAAAAAGCCAAGCATATCTTAAACACTAATGAATATTTGGACGTCAAATTTCACACAGATGTCAAGGACAGTGCCAGCAACCTAAAAAAAGAAAAAATGAAATTACATAAGCCCCCTTAAATTTAAATTGGTCTTACTTTTTGGACACAATAGTATAGATTAATTCCTCACGCATCACGAGAAACTTTCATTTGAAGTATATGTTGCTAAGATTATTGATTAGCCAATATAAGCCATATTCTCAGTATTTGATTTTAAATTATCTGGTTCTCAGTTCTTGATTCAATTTTCTTATTGATTCAATTTTCGCAACATACTACTTAAGAATCAATTAGGCTAATATATATTTAAGCATATTTTAGCATTACACATTTAAGTTTTGATGAAATTGATAAAATATGTCCACATATGATGTTGAAATTTATCAATAATTTAAGTTGATTATTATTAATTCTGCTTTTAAATATATTAGTATGGCAAGAGGATTCATGGACTTACAAAAATTCTTCTTTATCTGAACACTTTAAGAACCGCTGATTTGCTCTTATGAAGAAATGAAACCTTATACTAAATGCTCTGTATTCAATTCAATGAATTATTTATTCAGTATTCAATAAAATAGCTATTATCTATAAAATAGCTTTTAAAGTATTTTAACCAATTATTGCTTTGCAACTATACTATATGCATTTAAACAGTATAATTAGTAATAGTGCAATGACTCCGTTAAGCTAAAATGGCCTGATGGCCAATTGCGCTCTGGCTTTGGTATTACAGGCTCCAGGCTCCGAATCTTGGCTGTAGGGGTGGCTGGTGTGATGCATCATTTTAAACCTAATAAAACCTACTAATTACGAGATGCATAATTGTAAACCTCTAATAAAACCATTGTTAAACATCTATTATTCTACAAATAATGGGTGAAAACTCAAGCCAATACAAAAATAATTTATTTTTTCATTATAAATTCAAATTAATTTTAAAAGTTATTTATTACACGAAAACTTTTAAAAACTTATTTTTCAGCAATTTTATTACTTGAATTTAAAACATATCAGCAAAGTTGGTAGAAAATTTATATCCTAACACAACAACAAATGTTTTCAAATTGAAATTTATATGTAGATTTATATATATATATATGCAGCACAATTTATTTAATCAGCACCTTTTATTTTCACTTTTTCCAGACTTAATATGTGTCTTCGGAGCAAACACTGCATGGGTTATGGAAAAGTCAATACCAAACCTACGCAGAAATTTCCTCATAAACCGAAAGTATATCCAGAAGAAATTTTATAAATATTTCCAAGGGTAATTCCCTCTCGACCATTAATCTTGTTGAAGCACGATATTTGCTATTTAATTAAGTGCACATCGGGTGCATAAATTTTAAAGTCTTGATTAGCATTGCAAATAGAATTTATGTCTAAATAATACCTAATTAGGAAAATATGTACTTCATAGATATTTTCCTCTAAAAAGTATGCTTCTGTAGTGTCTGACACTTGGAAGTCTACAGTTTTAAGTAAAAATATTTTTGTTTATTTTTAAATTTTGATTTAAATGGTTATAGTTAGGGATTTTTGAATTAAAGATTTTTAAACAAAAATTTAAAAGCACAGATTGCTTATAGAAAAACTATTTAAGGAAGTCTTATACAAAAGACAGTTTAAAAGAGGTCTAATATTAAGGGGTGGCCAACCCCAAACAGATTTTGCTGGCCATTTTGAAATGCATCATAATTCGAGGACGTATATAAAATATATATTCCTATGTGAGATTTAGACCCCTATAGACATTTTTGGAGTGAAATTGAAATTTATTAAGTTAGTGTTAACTATTATTATTACAGATAATATAATAATAATGATACTAAACCCAAAATTAAGAAACTATATAAGACTAAAAATGAAATATAAAAAATTTATAAATGTAAACGAAATAAAAAATGAAACCTTTAAAAATATTATTTATTTTATTAGTGCGATGTTGTTTTCAATTCTTTCACTTTAGCTTTGCAAAATCGATCTTAATTTGGTATTTGCCTGTAGTTGGTGTTGCATCCGTTATGTTTGAGCGTGTTTTGTGTTTGGTCCCCATACTGTTTTCGAAAAAAAAAAGCCCGATTCACTGGTGTAATTTGAAAGAAAATGCTGAACCGCCTGAACTAAGAATTTGGTGTGCTCTGCTACCA